>VKOC01026272.1:0-10418 GCA_009364415.1 Spea multiplicata
AATTAAATTACTGAATTAAAGACCTAATTTTCAAAAAAAATTTAGAAAAATTTGTTGAATGGTTGAAAAAAGTTGGATCAGTTTGGTGAGTTAAAAACATTTATATTATGATTTTATTCAAAATAACTCGAAATAAGTTTGGTGAATTTGTGTTCCTAATATGTATCCAGCCCATGCCATCATTGGCCCTGGTGCTTTAAGGCCAAGGGTGTAAAAAGATGGCTAGATTGATGCGAGGGACGCCATTGGCAGCCAGCCCACTATGAACCCCCCCCAGTGGGCCAAAATGCCTACTCAGCTACTTACCAAAATTTTTTTTTATATTTTTCCCCAAATTATTAGCAATTTTTTTAAAAAAAAACATATTATCTTTTGTCCGTAAACACATTTTGTTAAAGTTTAGTAGAAAAATGATGTCATGCATTGGAAACCATGTCAGAAACAGTCCAACGGATTAATTCTATTCACACCGGAAAACCTAAAGGTGACCTGTAGGGTCCCCACCATCATTTTACTTCCAATCTGCCAGCTGCGATGGAAATACCAGGCGCTCGAATAAACGTAACGGATTTAATCTGTTTTTGAGCAGCTAACGCTAATTGCAAGGCACCTGTTGATCTTGGATGAAAAGCTGATGCTTATAATGCTTATTATATTCCGTAAATGAATTGTGGGAGTTTGTATAATGGAAAGAGAAATGTCACAACTTGCAAACATTAATTTGATGCTTTATATACCACGGTAACCTGATTGTCTTCAACCTGCGGAATAAAACATTTGTTTTTAAATCTGTACGGAGCAAATTGGCTTTGCTTCTTGTGCGCTTCACCCACGCTCGGGAGATAACAGAAGTATTGATGAAGATTCCGATCGTAGCTTCCGTCCTGCATTAAGCAGAATTCTACTTACTTACACAGGTTTGCAGTACATTGTGTGTGTGATAAGCAGAATGTATATGTAATAGAGCCCAGCCATAGCATAATCCATGCCAGGCATTCTCAAATTGGGGTCATTGGACCATCAGTGGTCCCAGGGTCTTCTAAGGTGGTCTTCAGAATGATGTGAGTCGGACACTCTGGCTCATAAAATTCTATGGAGGGACGGACTTCATTAGCATTGCCATAAAGCATCAGCTCAGTGTGGTGTTTGAGCCGGGAAAGTTACCCAAAATATCACATGACTGACAGCAACGGCGGCTCCAGGTCTGCAGATAAAGGGAGTTTATTGGAACAAATTCCATTTTTAAGCCCTTTGGTGTCATTTTATTTTACTTGCCTGGTAAGCGGTTATCGGTTTCTATTTATACCAAACAATTTTTTTTGTATTAAATTTGGTTAATATATACGTTTTTGGGAGTGTGATTTGTATGTTTTCTTCAATTTGTCTTTTTTTTGGCAATAATCACTACCCTTGTATGCAAAGAGTTGAAGGCTGGTGGCAGTCTCTGGCAGGAAATCTGTTTGTCTCGCAGTGGCCTGTCAGCGGGATCGGACGTGTTGTGTCGTATTCCACGGGTTGGAGTGTTCGGAACGTTTCAGAAGCTGTTGATAAGAAGCAGGATATATTCTCAGTACTCTGGCGTTCCAAATCTAATCAAAGGCACTTGAAATGCATTCTGCACGTACACTTCAAACTAAACCACCAAAGATTGGCCAATAAAGACCTCACTCTCCGAATACAATATTCCTGGTGTTTGAAATGTGGAAAACAGAAATTTAGATTGTCCGTGGCTAAGCTGAACCAAAAACAGCAACCGTGACTTCTTACGTCACCTTATTTATTCTCACTTTTAAGAAGAAGCTACAAAGAGTTTACAGAGCGGCGCAAGGCCAAGTGGGACTTCCAAGTCAGGAGATCTCCCCAACTGGCCTTTGGTTCCCACTCCCCGCAAAAACAGGACAGTGCCTGGAAATCAGGACTGCCCAGTGAAAACCAGGACATTTGAAAGATATGGAAATAAATTTAGTAATAAGGGTGCGGGGCGCAACTGTGGGTGAGATTGAACCCTAAACAATCCAAAAAAGGATGCTAGACAAGGCACGAGCCATGCGCACTCCAATCATTCTGCCAGATGCTACCATAAAGTCTTCTTTTGTTTGAACGCTTGTAGGTTGTTGTCATAGAAACTGAAAAAGGCTTCCTAAAAGTTTCTGTGTTGTTTATGTGATTAAAAACATACAGATTTGGCAGATCGAAGATAGAAGATGTGGAAGTAGAAGTGGTCGGCAGGGAAGATACAGAAAGATGTAGAGAGCATGAGAACGAGAATGAGAGCGTGAGAGTGAATGTGGGCACTCATTCAATGTTATAACGACTACTGAATGTCCAAGTATAACCGAGTATCATTCATAGTCGCATTCAAAGGCATACATGCAACTATATCTGTCCTTACAGAGTCACCCCTACATAAATATACTCTGCCCCTTAAATATTCACATACACGCATTATTACAAACTCCTACTCGCACAGAGTATCTCTGCTCCTGCTGCCTGGGGTATCCTCACATAATGAGCCTTGCCTTTTGCTTACAGCGACAGCTTTGTCCCTTCCACTATTTTACTATTTACTATAATATGTGATCTTGTCACATGACGGGAAGTGAGACGCTCCATCTGCCTGATCATACTCCAGGAATGGGTTCTGTCTATGTCTCCGCCAATGGCCCTGTTGCAGGAGAGGGACCAAGTGGCCCCCAGATGCACCAAGTGGCCCCCAGAAATACACAAGAGCTGTGTTCCGGCTGTGCAGTGCAGGCAAATATATGAAAGGCACAACTAGTAAGATGCGAGGGGGGGTCCCTTTCCACAAGATGCCCAATGGAAGTTGACCCTTAAATGACCTCGTATGGAATAAACGCACAAGTTTCTAAACTATCATGCCAAAAAAGCTATGGGTGTCCATCTGGCTGCAACCTCACGGCAAGCAGTCGGGAGAAAAGAAGCATTTTTGGACTTTTGTGGATATTAAAAATCGTATATTTTATGCTCAATGATATTAATTCATGAGAAATGTTTTATTTTAATTATGTATGTGTAACACTCTTTTAAGCGTATTAGAGCAACCGCAAGAAGTGGACGACACACCTCGGCACCTCTCAGCGGCCATAGAGGGTATAGCTAAAGGCAGGGCGTTTCTGTAACCGGGTAATGCATTTAAATAAAAAAAATAATGTATTTTATTTACACAGTTTCCTCGATAAAGAAACATTTATATTTCTAGACGCGTTATCGGGGCTTTTAGGGCTGTAGAACCCTGTGATCTCCTCATACCCAGCAAACATTCCGAGCTCCTAGAACACGGAATTTCAGGCGAGGGAAGGGGGCAGATGGCCTTGGGAAGAATGCACCTCGATACAATGCTAACGCTCTGTCAATGAGAGGCTTGAAAAAAAGGCAAAATATTGCGTGTCACGGCCCAGCTCCCGGTCTTACTCAGAAAACCCGACACTTGTAAGCAGCGGCTGCATTAATCGGATTCCTAGATCTGTGATTCATGGTGACACTTGGAGCTCGTGCTTGCATTACCTCTTCTCCTGTTACTCCCAGCACTTTCACTTCCTGCATTTTATTTCTCGGATATCTTTGTCGCATTCTCGTTATACCCCCAGCATCTAATTGGTAAATTAAGACAGGCAGTTGTCCGCACTAAAATTCAACTGTCAGCCAAGGGACGTAGTGACTAAATTGAGAGGGCCAACCTCGGTGGATATCTCCTGCATGGTCCCTTTGTAATGTATAGATAACGTGGGGGATCTGTTTTCTTTACATTGGTCAGACAAGGCATACAGTTTACCGTATGATGTACTTTATTGGATAACCATGTGTATTTTGATACATGACTGTAAAATGCCAATAAACTTTAATTAAAGTGCGGAGATTTCTTAAAAAGACACCTTACAGAAGCTAAGCAATTCTTGCTGAAGAAGCTGACTCAAGTAGGCCCTACGTATTGACATACATTATATGACCAAAAGCGTACGGACACCTGACCATCACACCTAAATGAGCTTGTTGGTCATCCCATCCCAAAACCAAAAGCATTGATATTCAGTTGCACTACAACAGCCTCAACTTTTCTTTAAAGGCTTCCCACAAGATTTTAGACTGTTCCTGGGAATTTGTACGCAAAAAAAAGCATTTCTGAAGTCAGCAATGATGTTGGATGAGAAGGTCTGTCTCACAAATGGTGTTCTAATTCATCCTGAAGGTGTCCGCTTGGGTTGAGGTCAGGTCTCTGTACGGCCGGTCAAGTTCCTCCACACCAAACTCATCCGACCGTGTCTTTATGGACCTTGCCTTATGGGCAGGGACCTTTCTCAAGCTGGAACCACAAAGCTGGAAGCAGAGCATTGTCTTAAATGACTTGGTGGTGAAGCATTAACATTACTCTTCACTGGAGCTGAAGGCCCAAACCCTAAAAAATAGCCACGGACCATTCTCCGTCCTGCACCAATCTTTACGGTAGACACTATGTGTTTAGGTAACGTTCTTCTGACATCCCCAATTCCAGATAGAATTGTATAGATTTAGGACAGGGGCATATTGAACCTCATAATTATCCCATTGCTCGTCATACATATCGGCCATTAAGAGTTTTGGGGTCCATCGCTACAAGACAAGGAGAAAGCAGCACCTACGGTAATTTTTAATCCTTTGGCATCAATAATGTTGGAACTTAGGATCAAGTTTTTAACGGGTGCCTTTATCACCATATTAAATAGTTTAAGGGTAACAAATGTCATGTGACCTTTAAAATATATTAAACCATAAGAACCCCCGAACGGCACCCAATAATGCAATTTATTACGTGAAATGGAAAACATTCTCCAACGGATCCGATGAAAGGAAATGTTTACTGATTTACGTCCAATATGTTTTCTTGTGGCCGTCCGTCTCCGCTGAGCTTGATTGACACTCGACCGGTTGTAGCCACAACACATCTCGTTGGATTAAGATGGAATGCAAGAATAACGGATGTTCTTGGCGCACGCAACTGACCAGCAACATTACCAACGCAATACAACATCACATAGTAATGCGGGGTGATTTCACTATCCGGAAAATACCGTAAACAGAATTAGGTTC
The DNA here is from genome assembly GCA_009364415.1 of Spea multiplicata. Taxonomy (NCBI): domain Eukaryota; kingdom Metazoa; phylum Chordata; class Amphibia; order Anura; family Pelobatidae; genus Spea; species Spea multiplicata. Next base: position 5,086 of record VKOC01026272.1, read on the forward strand.
AGCCCCCGTTGCTCCCGTAGAGACACCGTCAACATTTTTTCCTGAAGACCACTTAAGCGTTTAAAGCTACCGAGACCGGTCGCGGTCAGAAGCAGGTGTGAGCCGTAACACAGGCGGCGTTGAAAGGAATCTCTCTCCGCGTTCTTGAAACGGGTTTAGTTTGCTTACATCTGCTTACAGGAAGCACGGTCGTTGTTCAAGGGCTGTACGGGAAAACATAAATAATTAACAACACTTATTTTGTAAGGTTTTTTTTAGAAAAAAATAATTGTAGTACCGTAGATGTGACCTATACACAGACCATTTTTTGGGGGGATATCAAGAAAGATTTAATTTTGTTGAATGCTTTTTCTAAAATATAAAATGCTTATATATAATATATAAAATACCGTAATTTGTTATATAAAATGTATATAAAATATATAAAAAATAAATAATTGTTAGTACCGTAGATGTGCCCTATACATTGTTGGGGGAGATATCAAGAAAGACTTAATTTTGTTGAAATACTTTTTCTAAAAATAGAATGTTATATATAATATATAAAATACCGTAATATTTTTATATAAAATGTATATAAAATATATAAATACTTTTTAAAAATAAATAATTGTAGTACCGTAGATGTGACCTATACACAACATTTTTGGGGGTATCAAGAAAGATTTCATTTGTTGAAATACTTTTTCTAACATTAAAAATAATATTTTTATATAAAAATAATATAAATACCTTTTTTTAAAAAAAAAAATATTAAAATGGAACACGGTTTGAAGATCAATATAGTTTTTAGGATTTTTTTTATTAAGTCATTCTCATCGCATTTGACTAACTTACTCTATAGTATAGGAAGACCAGGAGTACCCAGGCTGACTTCTGCTTAAAATATCAGAACAAGCAGAGCCATAACATAAGATTTGGCAGGAGACAAAATTAAGATTCGTTTATATGGAAGCCAAAAGGATAATTATAATATATATATAATATATATATAATATATATATTATACTGGTGATGACGGAGCAGCGTTGGGCCTTTAAGGCCAGCGGCTCCCAGGTGGTATAAGTGCGGCTGATGACAGGTTTTGCCCCACGCTCGTTTTTTTTTTTTGTAACATGTATGTGAAACACAAAGTTTTGATAAATTGGGAAACGTACTCAGTACACAGCCCCGCACCCGTAAATACGTTATTTTCCATAAGATCAGCTTATACAGTGGCCACAGAGGTACTGAAGACAGAGAATGGCAACCTGGATGAGGTAATCGGCTGGATTAGGTTTTGGTGGATACATGCATTACCCTAACATGGTAACGAGAGTTAATCGTTCATTAGGGCTGTGATTGAAGCGGAGTGACGACTCTCCTTCCCGGTACACGGCGAGCGACGTAACTGGAATTCTTCCCTGTCTATTCCCAAAAGGACCGGATAACAGCTGCGGCTACGTGAGAGGCTGCGGTCCTCGCGATCCAGACAGCGCTACTGAAACCCTTATTCACGTCGAGGAAGCCAAGCTGACTCAGAAGCTCAGAAGTTGCCATGTTTTTATTTTTTTTTCTGATGATGCAAGATCTTCTCATTATGACAATACAGGGGGTCCCGATGGGTAGGGTGGCCAGAGCCCCCCCATACACACCAGACCCCCGACTGAGAGCTCTCTCCCTGACTTCTGTTTGTCCTTGAATCCCTTTTTAAACCTAAAGGAAAATTATTATTATGAGAAAAATTCTACTCTTAAAATAAAATGGTGATTTATAAGAAATAACATAAAGCAGACAAAACAAATATATTTCTCATCATATTTCCTTACATTTCTTTTTTTGTTACACAATGTATACGCGTCTAATGCTAATTTGCCCACACCTGATGAAATCAGGGCTACATCTCCCATAATGCTCTTTCAGCTAAGAGGCTGGCTGAGGAGTATGGGAGATGTAGTCCTGCAGCAGCTGGAGGGCCGCAGGTTGGACGCCCCTGACATAGCCCTTTATCTTCTGGGGTCGCAGAGGGGCGAGGATAAAAAGCCAGTGCCCCCGATCGCTGACTATCATTTCCTATATGTGTTTCTTATCATGCGTTAGTAAATAGATTCATAAATTGCCGGACCTTTCTCCAGACCCTAAAGGCAGCACAGCTTGGGTTTATTTGATTTGATGGGAGTTTAACTGCGACGTGGACTAATAATGTGATAATATCACATGTAGTCCACAGATAACGAGGTAATACCATTAGATTAGTCAGCTTTATCTCTTTCTATGACTAGGGGGGGGTATTCCTGGATTTATTTAGCGGCCTAGTACTGTCTTTCTCCCTCATAATCGTTCTATCTGGGCATTTCCAAGGGTGGGCCATCCAGAGCTCTCTCTTCTCCGGGTGGCTTCTGGTGGAGACGGGGCTGTCCATGAATGGTTAGTCTTATATAGGACAGGGCTGACCACACATGTGGGCGGGGCTAGCACCAGGCGGCCTTTACAGAGGTGAAAGTAGGAGGGGAAGTGAGGTGGTGGGCGTGGTCAATAATTGATTGACCACGCCCCCATCCATGGAAAGAGACGAGGGACCCGGAGACCCAGGGAAGCAGAATTTCACCCTGAGACTCCAGATCACACCTGTAGACTGTAAGCATTCTGAGCCGGGCCCTCCTCACCTGTTGTCTCTGTTAGTCAATTTGTTATGTTACATACTACTTGTCATATCCTGTCTACCCATTGTACAGCGCTACGGAACTTGATGGCGCTATATAAAACAGTAAATAATAGTAATAGTAGAGTTCCCTGGGTATGAATATAGTGTACCCCACTCCACCCGATTAGATGAAGGGGTACACTTCTGATTTAGGGGGTATGATTAGAGGCATGGAGTTTTTTCTGTGTCAAGTAAAGCTTTTAGAAGAAGAAATGGGTTTTATTTATCACAGACAATAACAAACTGGATACAGAAGGATACGAGGGCTGCTGTCCTTTCATTTTTATGTGTAGTAGGCCCTGTCAGCCTGGTAGCCTTTTTTTTCTGGAAGGTTCTTAAGGAAGCGTATATATATATATATATATATATATATATATATATATATATATATATATATATACAAACCAAAGGGAGCGGCTGCACACTCAGAGAATTTATGGATATACACAGGCTTTTATTTGCCCAGGTGCTCCAAAAATAGCCAGATATATGAAACCAAAGAAAAAATGGGCACTCACGGGTCTTTGCAGTAAAGTGCATTAAGCACCATTTTATTTCAACCAGCACAGCCAACGTTTCGGACCACCTCCGGTCCTTTCTCAAGGCAAGTGCTGTGTGGCAAAGTAAAACAATTTATGCAGTGCAGTGATTATTGTGATAAACAACAGGAGTGGCTTACCCCACCTCTCAAACGATCATCATGTGGGAATGAAGACTGGAATCACCAGAATAGCATGTGCATATCCCCAGTTAAACATAGTGTGTACCTAGTAAAACATCCTAGGAACAGCTATGGGGGCATCTATGGCACCCTCTTATGCCAATGCATATATGCATCGTTTTGAAGAAGACTACTTGATGGATATCTTGGGTGATCAAGCCTTGTTGTACAAACGCTACATCGATGACTGCCTCATAATTTGGAAGGGCACCAAACAGTCATTTCTGGAGACCGTTGACCAAATTAATTCACTCCCCACGCCTATTCTGATGACATCAGAATGCAATATGGATTTTATTAATTTTCTTGATTTGAGGATCTCCATCTCTGAACGTCAACTACATTTTTCATTATTTAAAAAACCTACTGATCGAAACACATTACTCCACAGACAAAGCTGTCATCCTCCACATGTGTTTAAAGCCATCCCCTATGCACAATTTCTGCGGGTATTGCGAAATAATTCTAACATTGACAACACGGAACAACAGTTAAGTGAGATGGAGAACAAATTCCTACATCGTGGATATGAGCAGAATTTACTAAGAAAATGTTTAACTAGAGCTAGAAAGACGATGGGCCAGGATAATATTTCTACTCATATTATCGGACAAAAAAACTCTGATAGATTGACGTACAATATGCGATATACCATGGCTTCAAAGGATATCTCGGATGGCATCAAAACCAACTGGAATCTGGTAACAAACGATAGAAGCCTTCCTTTATCATTTGAAAAGCTACCGAAGATGAGCTATTCGAAAGGCAAAAGCATTAGAGACATGGTAGTTTCCCCTGATCCTATTCATTGTTATGACACCAATTGGTTGGCTAAACTTCCGACTCGAAAAGGGTGCTATAAATGCAGTGGTTGCGTTACCTGCGGCCACATGACTCAAACGAAATCATTTCAACATCCACATACAAATAAGCAGTTTGACATCAATCATCATATCACTTGTAAATCAGAGTTTGTTGTATATAAAATCACATGCCCGTGTGGCCTCTGCTATATTGGAAAAACGGACTTGACACTACGGGACAGAATTCAGGGACACCGATCAGCTATCAATACAGCGTTCCGAGATGGAACAACTGATAAGCCAGTGGCTAAACATTTTTTGAGCGAGAAACATCATTTGAGCTCTTTACGCTTTGTAGCCATTGATATGGTCCCCCCCTTGAGAAGAGGAGGTGACAGGGCTAAGCTATTGCTTCAACGCGAGACCTTTTGGATCAAGACTCTCAACACCCTCACACCAATGGGACTAAATGAACATGTTTCTTTTTCCTCATTTTTGGATACTCGATGAAATGGAGCATCATACCTTTATATGGACTTTTGCTTGTGGCACTTATGAAATCTCAATATGTTCTGTTTTTATTAATTGCATGCATAATACTTCTTTGCAGCCTGCAGAAGTCTCTGCCTTCACTAAATTTTGTCCATTACAGATTCTTGTGGTATGGTACCATGTATTTTTTAAACGTACACTTTTTCATTCCATATGCACTATTTAATTGTTATTTCACTGAGAAGTTTCTCTTTGATTTATATTATTTCACATGACCAAAGGAAATTCAATGTATTGAACGGAACGGTTATAGGTTCCGTGTGTTGCATGGGGATGTTTTACTAGGTACACACTATGTTTAACTGGGGATATGCACATGCTATTCTGGTGATTCCAGTCTTCATTCCCACATGATGATCGTTTGAGAGGTGGGGTAAGCCACTCCTGTTGTTTATCACAATAATCACTGCACTGCATAAATTGTTTCACTTTGCCACACAGCACTTGCCTTGAGAAAGGACCGGAGGTGGTCAGAAACGTTGGCTGTGCTGGTTGAAATAAAATTGTGCTTAATGCACTTTACTGCAAAGACCCGTGAGTGCCCATTTTTTCTTTGGTTTCATATATATATATT
>VKOC01026274.1:0-17476 GCA_009364415.1 Spea multiplicata
GCTCCTGCATTTGAGCTACATGTTCTATAACACTACGGTGAGGGGTATGCTCTTGTTCCCATGTTTCCTTGGCAACATCTAAAATACCTCTGGGGTGTCTGCCATATAATAATTTGAAGGGTGAAAACCCAGTGGAAGCTTGTGGGACTTCTCTAATAGAAAACATAAGATATGGTAAGAGATAATCCCAGTTCTTACCGTCTTTGTCTACCACATAGTCCGTCCGTTTGAGGATGGTATACTGAGGTTTTTAGCTGTTTAATTTTGAGCAGCTTACATAGCTCGGTCATAATCCTGGACATAAAAGGAGTTCCCTGGTCTGTGAGAACCTCTTTTGGTATACCCGTCCTGCTGAACATCATCATTAACTCCCTTGCAATACTCTTAGAGGAGGCATTCCGTAGGGGAACTGCCTCAGGATAACGCGTGGCATGGTCAACAACAACTAAAAGGTATTGATGTCCCCTAGCTGACTCAAGCAGAGTCCCTATCAGGTCCATTGCAATTCGTTCGAAAAGGACCTCGATAACAGGAAGGGGTACCAGTGGGCTTCGGAAACCTTTGTGCGGTGCCTTTAATTGACATTCAGGGCAGGATTTGCAATACCTCTCTATTGCAGCATATATATACCTGGCCAATAAAACCAGGCCAGAACTTTCTCTCTTTGGTCTTCTCAAATCCCAGGTGCCCACCTAGCACATGGCTATGGGCCAGCACCGTGTGTCTATACGCTTGTGGGACCAGCAACTGTTCCATCTCCTCCTCCCCTTTCTTCTCTACCCGGTAAAGCAAGTTATGTTTTACTTTGAAATAATGAGAACTTAAGTGCTTGTCAGGGTTTACAATGGCATCCTCCATTACCCTCATTATGGGGAGGTTCTACTTCATTACCCAGGCACACTACTGGTGACTCGTGTTCATTGCCTGGCTCCCAATCAATACTGGAGAAAGGAAAAACGTTATTCATTCCTTCAACCTCATGGGTTTCGTCAGAGCACGTTGCCTGAGGAACTGAGGGTTTTCCTGTTATGTTGCAGAAATGGAGGAAGTCCCTACCTGCCATTTCACCTTTCCTACATCCGTGACAATATCAACCTCTGCCGTGGGGTATGAGTGGGTGTCACCACGTATACATACAATATCAAGAAGCTGCCTGGTATCTACTTTCTCTGGCTGAAGCAGAGCACTTTTTATCAAGGTAACTTCACTCCCAGAATCAAGCAATGCTTGTACACTCTTCCCTTCCACCCTCACTGGTCTTAAATGAGTTGTATCAACAGCACTCGTAACCACACACATTTTTGAACAGGTCAACACAGCCTTGTGTAGGGCCCTGGCTCCTACATCACACTGCATTGGCTCTTCACCCTCTGGACAATTACGCGCAAAAAGTCCCTGCTTGTGACATTTGAAGCATCTTATGTGTTCCTCAGTATGCTCTTGTGGCCGTAATGGGAATATCGGGTGCCTGTTACCACCATTGTCCCATGCGGCGTACAGGGTTTTGTCCTTTGCTTCCGGTTTTCACTCTTGTCCGGTTGTTAAGGGTTCTGGAATTTGGCTTTGGAGAAGTACTATGCAGCTCCTTAAAGGTCAACTACCTCTCAACCAGACACATCATCTCCTCTGGATCCTTCGGGTCCCCTTGGCTGACCCATTGTTGTAGTTCTGTAGGTAAATTCTTGAGCGATCCATGACCACCATGGTCTTTTGGTATTTTGGTATTATATATCTATATATATATATATATTATATATATATATATATAATATATATATATATATATGAGATATATATATATTTTATATGTATACATATTACACTTTGCATTCGTTTTCAATAAACACTTGGCCTGATCACACCCCTATAACATTAACATTATGAGAACAATATTCATTCATTGTAAAGCACTTACCTTGCTTTGCGATGATCACTTATGTAACTGTGCATCCAAGTGATGTCACTGCAGCCATTTACCCAATTCTTGCCTCCTTGTGACCTCATTGAACCTGGAAGAAAAATATTTTAGCATCCTTTCCTTATTTTTTACTTGCCCTTTGTAGGTGTTACTTTTTGTGTGATTCTATGGTTCCAGTTTGAGTCTTGTTTAGTGACGCTGCTCCAATTTTTTATTTTGGCTACTGATGCCTTGGTACCTGGTCCTGACCTGTTTTGTCCAGTAACTCTGCCCAGTTGGTTCAAGTCTTCATTTTCAGGGTTCCTATCTCAAAGTGACATGGTCATACAAATTAAATGATAGCCTCCTTGACACACATAAAGAGCATATTGCAAACTACATATAGAAATATTTTAACCTCTGGGTTTCATGCCTACAGGAGTCATCATAGGGCTTGTGGGGGCATGTTTTTGCTGTTGCTGGTCTGCCTGGGCTTCCTGGCAGACCACCAGCAGCAGACCCCCCTACAAAACGGGAATCAACCCCTAAAATACCGCGATCGCGGCATTGAAGGAGTTAGTGATGCACTGTCGGTCTCATGGAGCGATCAGGCAGCAGGCGGAAGTTGTGTCAAGTGTGGGGACCCAATCAACACTCAACCCCCTTTCCTGAAGCTGCCTGTGGCAGCCTACAGAATCACGATTGTGGCAATGTGGGGGCGGTTTTTGGGGATGACGTACCTGGTATGTCCTGGTCTGGTGGTGACATCTGACCAGGAAGTACCAGGTACGTCCCGGTCTGGAAGGGGTTAAGATACATGTGAAGATGTATGTGAAGGTGTGTGGGCAAATATATTAGTGCTTATTTTGCTGCAACCTTTACATCAGGATCAAGTCGCTTTTGCATCATGTAGGCAACTTTGGGATAATAAATATCCCATATTTTTTCAGCCCCGTTGCCACTGACAGTGTCTATTAGAGAAAATCAGTCAATATTGGGATACCTGACACCTAGTCCGATAACTTAAGGCCTTTTTGCAGATGATATAAGAGCATCCATTATCTACCTCTCTGGCAGCACTGATGGTATTTTGCTGACTATAGTAAAGCCTCATATCACAACATTAATCTTAGTAAAACCCAAAGCCCAGAAGTTCCCAAATCCGCTTCAGACAAAATTCAACAACAATTGGGTTTCATAAAAGGCTTTGTTAAACACTGTGGTATTAAGCTTTTCAAATTTTTTGCAGCAATGCATGAATTGAACATTTTGGATGCAGTGGCTACTACTAAAATAGAAATGCCGCCTGGGGCGAAGTTTAAAATGCCGCCCCCCCATTATCTACCCTGCTGTCCCCCGATTATCTACCCTTTCTCTCCCTCCCTACTATCTACCCTATCCCCCCTTGTACTTACCTTTCAGCAGTCCTGCGGCGAGTCTCCCTGCTCGGTCTCGGTGCCGGCTGTAATGCTGAGCGCCGGAAATTACGTCATCTTCCGGCTCTCAGCATTACAAGCAGGAAGGGAAGCCTACTATACTTTGTATACTATAAAATATAAAGGGTGATTGTGTGTGTCACATGTGATACAAACTTTTTTGAACTTTTTCAACTGTAAAGAAGGTTTTTTTTCATGGGAACATCTGGAAATATCAGTTCATAAATATATAGAGCTAAAGTACACAGGAATATAAGTACATCTATGAGAATGCATGACTATATGAATTTTAAGCCTATAAAGCCAAAAAGTGATAACCAAGGTGGTATGTTTGATGCTATTATTTTCTTGAGCCTCGGTTTTGCTTTTAGTTGTGTCCTGCAAGGGCAAATGGCATTTTGGTATATACAATATAAGCAGAAAGTGATCTATACTTGTGCAAATGTGTGAGAAAACGTTAACTACATTTCATTTTATATGAAGTATGTTATTTTATATTTAATATAGTTTGGAAAAAAAAACTTGGAAAGTTAAAAATGCTATCGAATTTAGTATCTGAAAATGAGACATTTTACAGGAATGTGCAGAGATATTATATTGTGTAATTAAACAATGATAAAATAAATAGTTTTCATTAATTGCTGAATTTTTTTGTAGATTCATTAACCACAATTCCTTAGAGCATAGGTTAAACATGACAGAAATAAAAAGAACTGTATGAAGTGACCTCAAAAAATGCATCAGCTGTGGCATTAATTATAGTTTTCTTAGTTAGGAAATTAAAACCTTTAAGATCTAATAAGATGATCCATTGAGCATTTAAATTTAAGCAAGGTAGATGCAAAGTAAAATTAAAAAGGGTCATATTGCTTCGTCTAATAATCCCAGTTTACTACTAGTAATTGTAAAATATCAATTTTAGTTTAAAATTTTACTGCTTGGAAACACTGGGTACCAGGATGGAGCACAAACAATTTTAAGACAAGACAGGAGGCTTCTCTTTTTTGCATTTCTTCCTTTACTCTCATCAACAGCAGTAAAGAAAGAGTTAACATAAAACAGTGAAACAACCAATAGAACATCACACAGGTGGTATATAAACCCCTAAACCTTTGTTTGCTGCTCACCGTAGCTACAGAGTAAAAGGTTGTGAAAACCAGTCTCAGACCGTATATAAAGTAAGTAAATAAGACAGAAAAGGGGGATACTGCCCTTCTTGGACCGGCTAACCCTGTAACACACTCTCCAGGTGTAGAAACTTTGCATCCAAATTGACTACCACTATGCTTCAAGGGCAGTCTCCTACTCCCGCTAGACCTACTGCCAGTCCCTCAGTGTGTCAGCTGGAAAAGGTAAAGCCGCTGGCAAACGGCCTAAGACCTCTGACACCCCTCTTACTTCAGGCCATCACTTCAGCCTGTGATGAGGGCCCTTCTCCAACGGATCTGAAGCCTCAGTCAATCTGGTCTCGTCCCAACAAACTTTGGGTTCATCACTGGCAGCTCATACAGCCTCCACCTCTATGGAGGCCCACAAGTTCCGCCTTATTTGACCCCACTACCATGTGCCACCCTAGAGCTACCGAATGGGCCCCTCCTGAGCATATTGCTCTTTATTTACATAAGTGGCTGCGCAAACCCCTGCCAAAGGAGGTGCATAACAAGATGAGGGCCGAATGCCCATGCCCCTGCATACCAGATAAGGTAGCAGTTATACCCGATTTCGACCCTAATGTGGTTTCACTTCTGTCCTTCAATAAAAGAGACCCTAGAAAAGGTCTAGAACAGCCGAAGACAAGCACCTGGATCTTGTGGGTCCTGTCCCTGGCCGACAGGGCCTTTCTGCTTGCTGCTCCCCTTTGACCCTAAGCTCGTGTGGTGTGCCTCCTTGGCAACGCCATTGTTGCCATTGCTCCTGAATGCCGCAAAGCGGGCCTATTTCGCATGGATCCTCACCTGGCCAAATTAGGCTCCAATGATTTGGGGGCGGCCGCTAACGGGTTGCTCTTTGGGGACGCCTTCATCAAGGAATTAAATCGGCACGTTTCGCTCATGACCTCCTGGAACAAGGCCAAACTGTGCATGCGGAAGGTTTTTCAGACAGGCCCTCGTTTTTCCGCCAGGGCTGGCGACCGCAGGGCCAGGTCGCCAGCCGCTCATCATTCCAAGGCTTCCGAGGCTTCCCTCAGGCCCAGACGTGCTACTGGACTCCATTCCAGCTCCTTCATCCCGCGCAGAGGCGCTACCGGATTTCCTAGAGGCCGCTCCGGATTCGGTAAGCACACGTTTTTTTCTCTTTCTTCCCCTCCTTGGGTTGCGAGCAGAATATCTTATTTTTTCCACAATTGGGTGTGAATTTCGTCAGACCTTTGGATCCTCCAAATGGTCCGGGGTTTTCAGATAGATCTTGTCTCTCCCCCGCCAGGTCCACAGACCTCCCCCTTTGCGCAGATCAAGCCCTAGTGGAGACGGAACTTCATTCCCTTCATGACAAAGGAGCCATCCCACAGGTGACTGGCCCAATTGGCTTCCTCAGCTCTATTCTCCTGGTCTGGAAAAGGTCCGGGGAATTTCACCCAGTCATCAACCTCTAGGCCATCAACACGTTCATTGTATATCGCCGCTTCAAGATAGAGGGTATCTATCTTCTGCGAGACCATATGTCAGAAGGCGACTGGTTCACCAGACTGGACCTTAAGGACGCATGCCTCTTGGTTCCTATTGATCCAAAACACAGGCACTTTCTGCAGTTTCGTTGGGGCAGCCAAATTTGGCAATTCAAGGCTCTGTCTTTCGGCCTCAGTTGAAGGCCTCTTCATGTCCAGGACGAATCGACAAACGGAGGACTTCTTCAGTTGGATCCGGAAGCTCAGGCTACAGACGCCTTCTCCCAGGCTTGACCCATGTCAGGCACTTATGCCTTCCCTCTGTTAGCCCTCTCCAGGGTCGTCCATTATCTACGTCGGGCAGGGGGGGTCCCTCGTTCTGGGGACCCCCCTCTAGCACTCACAGCTGTGGTTCCTAGCCCTGCTGGAGTTTTCCTTTCAAGGTCCCTTGGTTCTCCCTCTTATGCCGTCCCTCCTGTCCAGCCCAGAGGGTCAGCCCTATCTACTCATAGTAGAGGGCCGTCTTGGGGGACCCCAATCGGGTAAGTCATACTGGACGGTAAACGTTTTTTGTTCAGCGATTTCGTTCGGGCATGTGGGCATTGATGGTGAATCGTTCAGTAAGGCTCCCCTGGTATGTCGCCTTTTGCGAGGTATTCGCCTGTCCAGACATCCAGCCCCCGTTATGAGTTGCTTTGGGATGTAGCAGTGGTCTTGGATTTCCTTCAGGCCTGGCCCGATAACGACTCCTTTCCCCTTCGGCAGTTATCGGCTAAACTTACCTTGCTTTTGCGCCTTCTATCCTTTCGCAGGGTATCGGATGTTCGGGCGTTTGACGCGACCGCCATCTCCTTTTATCCGGAGAGCTTCTATTTCAGGTCCATAGGAGGACCAAATCTTTGTCTTCCTCCCTGTTGTACCCATATTTCAACGACGACCCTAATCTTCCTCGCCCGGTGGCGGTTCAACCACACTCTGTCTCTCAACTCCTTATTTCTTATGTTAAACCGTTTAAGGCGGTTTGCCCCCTATGTTGGCCAGATGGGTCTGGTGGCTCCTGTCCTTGGCCGGTGTGGCTCCTGTCCTTTTGGGGCCCACTCAGAGGGGTTGCGGCTTCTGGTGCCCTGTGGTGCTCTGGGGGACATCCTTCAGGTGGCGGATTGGTCTTGTGCCTCCACTTTTCGCTCCTTCTACTTCCGTCCCGTTTCTTCTGCAGCTGTGGCACTTATATCTGGGGGGGGGGGTTAAAACTGCAATATAGGAAGCCTCCTGTCTTGCCTTAAACTTATTTTCCCTCCCTGGGCGTGAGTACATCAGGTTCTGTTTGGTGTGTGGTTTTCTCCCAACTTTATCTGTTTTCTGTGACCCTCTATTGTGACCCGCTTATGTGTCAGGTTGTATTGTTTTACTGTAGTTCTTGGGATGTGATTCTGTTACGTTCTCTCTCTTTTTCCAGGTTGAATACATTTTCGTCGTGTACCTGTTGCTGTTTTCCACTGAGGTCGCCTGGTTGCCCTGCTTCTGAGGCTCCTGGTTCGAGTTCCAGTTCCAGTTGCAGTTCTCCGGTTTTGATTTCCCTTTTGAGGAAGCTGACTGATGCTCCTCGGCTCCGGTTCACAGCGGAGGAAAGAGGAAGAGAGGAAAGGTTTAACGGTTTATATAGCACCTGTGTGATGTTCTATTGGTTGTTTCACTGTTTTACGTTAACTCTTTCTTTGCTGCTATTAAACCTCTGGAAAGTGAGCCCTTTTAGATAGTATAGGTGAAAGGAAGTACTTAACTAGAAATTGAGTGGAGGGAACCGCTGAGACATGTGTCATGTGGCAGGTGTGGTACAAGGACAATGGGTGTATGTTTTAGATGGGATTAGGGCTTATTTTTTTGAGTCAGGCAAATTTTTGTTCCACTATAGTTGGAAATTATTCTAGCCTTAGTGCCCAAATAATTATAATTTTAATAAAGACAGGAGGCGAGTATTTTGCATATCTTCCTTTACTACTCACCAACAGCAGCAAAGAAAGAGTTAACGTGTAAAGAGAAAACAACCAATAAAACAGCACACAGAAGGTATATAAACCCTAGCCAATCCCTCCTCTTCCTCTTTCAACCGCTGAGAACCGGAACTGAAGAACATCAGCCAACATCTACCAACAGGAACTGGAACCAAACTAGAACTCCAACTGAGAAAACTGGAACCAGGATGAACGTCCTCACAGGCAAGCGCCGAGGCACCGCGGCCAGAAAGACCACCTCCGCAACATCACGGAGATGCACTCAAGCTGGAAAGAAAAGAGAGAACGTAATAGGACCACATCCCAGCCATAGGTAAAGGGATGGCAAAAACATAATCACGTATGCGGTCATGACAGAAAAACAAACCAAAATTCTCATACATGGACAGGAGAAAATCCAACATAATGTAACTACTCACCCGAGGAGCTAGACACTAAAAGGGAGGGAAGGGAGCGAAAATAATAATTATTCGGGCACCAAGGCTAGAATAATTTCCAATTTTAAGGCAAGACAGGAGGCTTCCTATTTTGCAGTTTTAACGTCCGACACCAACGCAGACGCCACAAAGGGCGAAAGTAAAAGGTGCGAAAAGTTGAAGCCTGCAGAATATCGCTCAGGGCCCCACCAGCCCGAAGGCCACCCGAAGCCGTCGCGCCCCTGACCGAGTGGGCCCCGAACGGAGCCGCAACGCCAGCCAGAGAAAGGAGCCAGCGAACCCACCTGGCCAAAGTGGGGGTCGAGCCAGCCCGAAATGGTTTTATTAAGAAATGAGCAACTGGGTAGCGGAAGGTGGCCGAACCGCTGTTGTGCGAGCAAGGTAAGTATCTGCAACGCAGAGACGGAGGAGGACAGAGACTTCGTCCTCCTATGGATGGAGAAGAGGATCCTGTCAGGAGAGAAGGAGACAGCCGAGGCATTGAAAGCCTGAACATCCGAAACCCTGTGAAACGACAAAAGACAAAGGAGCAAGGTAAGTCGTTATCCGGCCAGGGCCGCAAGAAATTCAGGACCACCGCCACATCCCACAGGGATTTGTATCTAGGGGCCGGAGACCTTGACAACCGAATGCCCTGCAGAAAACGGCAAATCAGGGGGGCCTTCCCCACGGGTTCACCCAAGAAACCCACATGGCCAATGGAAATAGCTGAACGGAAGAGGTTAATGGTCCGATAAGACTTACCCGAAAGGACACAAGTTAGAGGGGCCGAATGGGGATTCATCTGTTGTCCCAAACACCAAGAAGCCCATCGTCCCCAAGCTGACCGGTAAGACTTCTGGGTGCCCGGAGCCCAAGACTCCCTGAGCAGGGACTGAGCGACCTCTGATAAATCGTCCACAGAACTAGAGCCAGCCGCCCCTCGAGGAGGAGCAGATGAGCCTGGCCCTCCGCACCCGCAAGAAGACAGGAAGGAGGGAAGGGCCAACGGATCCAGAATCGACATCTCCAGCAGTGCAGGGAACCAGGGATGTACGTGCCAGAGCAGGGTCACTAGGACCAGGGAACCCCCGACGCGCCGAAGATAATGAATGACCCTTGGGATGAGCACAAAGGGGGGAAAGCATAGGTACCTGGCCAGATCTGGCTCCGACGCCAGAGCCTCCGGGTCCGGGAGCCAACTGAAGAAATCTGTCAGCTGGCTGTTCGTCCGAGAAGCAAAGAGGTCCAAGTAAAGAGGCCCTCTGAGACAAAAGATATCCTGAAAGACCCGCAGGTGAAGTCTTCAGTCGCTCGCATCCCTCCAATCCCTCGAGAACCAGTCCTCTAACAGGTACTCCGTTCTCGGGAGGTATTTCGTCTACAATGTTGAGAGCTAAACAAAATCAGCTGCGTATGGAGTTTGGATCGAGTGCCTCCTAGACGGTTGATGTACCGTACCTCCGAGACATTGTTCATTCGGAGGAGTAGACAGCAATCCGACTGGTCCTTCGCCAGACTTCAGATAGCGAACGATCCCGCAATCAGCTCCAGACAGTTAATGTGTAGGGAGCATTGCTCCGGCGACCATCGTCCTCCCGTCGTCCGAATGGCCACAATCTTGGACATCGGTAGATGTAACACTGCTGCCTTAGAGTCTATTTCGAACCCCAAGAACTGAATTTGCTGATGCAGGGATAACTCAGACTTGAGCGTGTTGACGATGAAACCCAGCTGATGTAACGCCTGACACCTGGAAAAGAGAAGAATGTCGTTGAGGTAAACAATGCACCTGATCCCCCGAGATCAAAAGAAAGCCATAACCGGCTTGAGGAGCTTCGTGAAGCACCAAGGGGCTGAACTGAGGCCGAACGGTAGAGATTTGAACTGCCAAATTTGCTTGCCCCAACGGAACTGAAGGAACCGGCTGTAGTCTGGGTGGATCGGGACGGTAAGGTCCAGTCTTGTGAACCAGTCCCCTTCGGACATAAGATTCCCTCCATCTTGAAGTGGCGGTAGACCACCAACGCGTTGAGGGACTGTAGGTTAATCATCGGGCGAAACTCCCCGGAACATTTCCGGACTAGAAAGATGGAGCTGAGGAAGGAAATTGGTCCTCTTGCCCATTGGATAGCTCATTTTACCCATAAGGCCTGGAGTTCTGACTCTACCAACTGCTGGTCGGCAACAGGCCTGGACATCGGAGGGGGTCTCCTTACCTGGTGAGGAGGGGAGACGAAGTCTATCTGATAACCACGTACCGTTTGGAGGATCCAGGGGTCTGATGTAATCCGCACCCAGTTGTGGAAAAAAACGAGAGATCCTGCCAGCAACCTGTGGAGGGAAAGAGAGACATGAAACACTTGGACTTACTGAAACCGGAGCGTCCTCTGGGGAAGCCGGTGGAACCTCTGCTCCTGCTTCCTCCTCTCGGCGGGAACAACCGCTGGTAGAAGGGACCTCGGTAGAATGGATGGTTTATTCCACGAGGTCATGAGGGAGACGTGACGTTTAAGTTCCTTTACAAAGGCGTCTCCAAAAAGTAATCCGTTGGCGGACGCCCCTAAATCTTTGGAGCCCAGTTCCGCCAGCCGTGCAAAGTAGGGCCGCCTTACGCCGTTCTGTGGTAATAGCGACGTTACAATTGCCCAGGAGGCAAACTGTCCTGAGGGCCCAATCCCGGATAAGTTTGGCCGACATCTTGGCAATGAAAGATTTGACCGAGGAGGGGAATTTAGATTCCAGCCATGCCATAAAGGCATCCTGGCTTGGGACACTGTCCTGGGATATAGTAACACCAGAAGTAAGCAGGCAATACAATAGTGAAACACTGTGAAACACTGTGAACATCTGCAAGCACCATCAGGTGCTCACCCTGTGTAACAGCTAACAAGCAGAGGGCCAGAAACCAGTTATGATAAAGGCTCCAGTAGTATAAGAGGCACACAGCTGAGGGCTCACCTCAAAATCAGGGGCTTACTTTGCCAGTAGAATCTAGAAAATCGGCAAAAATGGAGAGATCTGAGAGAAAACGTGCTGAACAGCCAAAAGCACACTAGGCAACCAAGATGGCCACCGTTAGCAGAGAGTATGCTAACAGACGAGAACCAAGATGGCCGCCGCAAGGGAAATACAAAGGGAAACCAAGATGGTGGCGAAATCTCGCGATGCGAGACCGTACCACCCCACCAATATGGCATTCTCGCGGCAACAAAGGGAAACTAACTCCCGCAAACCGCGAGAGTATGCCGCAAACAAAATGGCCACCGGCAAGGGAATAACCGCCAGCCAGAACTCCGGAGGAAAAAGGACAACCGGGGAAGCTAAATAAAGGGAAAGACAAGGGAAAGGGAGGGGAAGGGGAAAGGGGACCGGGACAGAGGGTCACACGGGCCCCAGGGGATACAAGCACAGAGGAGGGGCAGCACAGAGGGCAGCAATGCCGAAAGGAAAAAATAAATATAAAATAGGTATAAAATAAATATATATATATATCACATAAGACAAAACAGTGGAAAATGCCAATAAAATATATAATAAAGAATACTGCAATAAATATAACAATAAAGAGCAGTGAATATGGAGAAAATCTGACCTGTAGCTACGATGAACATCAAAGAAAGAGGAAGAGGAGGGATTGGCTAGGGTTTATATACCTTCTGTGTGCTGGTTTAAAGGTTGTTTTCTCTTTACACCTTAACTCTTTCTTTGCTGCTGTTGGTGAGTAGTGAAGGAAGATATGCAAAATAGGAAGCCTCCTGTCTTGCCTTAAAATTACATTTATGTGACAATCCCGTACGCACAAATTCTTCTTCAGCCTGGGTGTAAGAAACATTAAACTGTCCCTTTAATTAGGGAAATATTTTTAACTTCAAGCTTTTCATATATATATATATATATATATAGTTATCATCTTTAGTTATTCATAAAAATGAGTTAAGGTTCTTTGTGCTTAAGGTTCCTGTTGAGTTTGTCTATTGGTATATGCAGTAGCAAAATGTATCACCTATCACCGGGATCAGTAGGATCTGGTTTCTTAGTCTGGTCCCTTTCAGCAACAAAGGGAGATGACCTTTAGGCCTGTTGCTGAGTGACTGTATTGCACCGCAAGATACCAAGGCAAGGAAAGGATGCATTCATAGCCCTGAATTCATGGGAGTCATGACTATGGGCTTGGTGACTGCTGGTGTTTCATGCAAAGATGTTTCGAAAGCCTTCTTGTGTATAATGCCCTGTGATTTTGAGGATAGTAGAGATAATCTATGTTGCACCTCCTTGATCAGCAGCAGAAATGTCTCTTGCTGCACCTGTAAATAATTGGTAAACTGGACGACTTGCTGTAAAAGTAGGAATATTGGCCGAGTAAGTCCCTGTGGACTCCGCAGTATGACCAGCGCATTCTGTTAGGGACACAGGTGCCAGGTCAGCATGGAGTCCCTGTACAGGGGCAGGAGTGGTTATAGCACTCTGCTGGAGGCAGATAGTTGTTGGTGTGTTCAGTAGCAGAAAGCTGTCTGCTGTAGCCTTTTACTTTCTCTTTGGTGCCATCTGAAGACACGAAAAGCAGGAAGTCTTGGAACAGGCTAACAGCAACTGGGTCTGTAAAGTAGGCTGGCAGGAACAAGAAGACAGAGTCTGTAGAATGGGAAGTAGAACAATCATGGTCAGAGACAAGCCTACGTCAAAGAACTTGAGGAGGCAGGTTTGGTCTGAAGGCAAACCAGGGTCGATAACCAGAAATGTGGAATCTCTCCTCCTCGCTATCTCTCCCCTTTTGCCTCATGTCTTACCTTTCACCTTTTACTTTTCTTTTGAATTCCTGTAGTGGCAACTGTTCCTTCAGTTTTCAATTTCAGTGTTTAAGCGAAAACATAAGAATTGTCAGGACAGCAATAATTATATAAATCTCTTCCACCCAATAGCACATAATAATACAGCACAGATAAGCTTTTAGTTCTTTTCAACTACAATGGTCATTTACAAACTTAATATTATGTCTACACTGTATTTCGGACCTATTCGATGTTATTTTAATGGACAGAATTTGCTCTTCTGTCAAAACCAAGGGCATCACTAAGTTTTGAATGATATATAGTATGTGTATATACAGTTTACATAATTTTATATTTGTAACTTTACTACGTCATGTGGTCTTTTAGATACTTTATCATTTAAGAAAACTGCGAAATACAAATGAAGTTAAAATAAGTAATGCTAAAAATTATATTTTTTGTGTTGTCATAGGGTCAAACAAGTTTAGTTCTTATGCACTAATTCCACCTGATAATAAAAAACATTCTATGTGCTCACTAATTCAATATAAAAAAATCCATATCCAATATAAAATGACCCTCTTCGTTTTAACATTAGTTTATCACACTTAAAATACAAATTGAACACATCACATCATAGCTTTTATATGGGTAATTGAAATCCCATTAGCTTTTCCACCAGAATAAATTATCTGACAGCTTCAACAGTGAATGTAGACTCCTTTGAGACCTTACAGTTGTTTATTTTTTCATGGGAAATTCCGAAAAGATATACACGAATTGCATTTCCTACTGTGAGGAATTAAACATTTAATCGAATCAATTTTCTGTCCTTGCTTATTACCATTTTGCATGGTGTTTCACAACTCTTTGAAGATTCACTCTATAAGCGTTTCATGTTTTGTTGCAAATTTAAAAAATTAGTAAAAGTAAGTCTCAAAGTGGAAACTAGTTTAATTTTCCAGTTGCATTTGTTCTTAATTAGTTGAATGGGAAAATAGATATTGTATACCAGATATTTTATAAAATAATACAAGCTTCACAGGTTTAAAGAAAATGAAAAAACCTTTTTTCAGATCCCCCTACATTAGAAATGTTAGACTTTTAACCTTCAGGAATTTACTCAAATAAATCTAAGGATCAATATTAATGGATGGCCTCACTTGGCTGTAATTGCGTAAACTAATTAACCTCTGGGTTACCAGTGTTCATTAAAAACAACAAACATATAGCGTTTATGGCTCCAAAAGGTAATTAAACAGACTTATAAGCAACTTAGAGCATTAAATTCGCATTAACCAAAGTCGTAAAATACCTTAGATCGGTCCTTTTAACCCCTTAATGACAAAGCCCGTACATGTACGGGCTCAAAATGCATTGTTTTCAATGGGTTTAGGGACCGCCCATTGTCCTTAAGGGGTTAAATAATGTTTGTCCGTGACCTTTGTCAAGATACTCAACCTATAGTACCTGTGTAGACCCCACACCCTCAACAAAGATGCCTAACTGGGAATCTGCAAGTTAACCCAAGTTAAAAATTCAGCTGTTAAATAATTCATTTTGCAATCTTAAATCATACAACGAAATCAAAGAAAGAATGAATGAAAGAAATGCAATAATCTCATACATGATTAACCTAAACCTAAATTACAAATAAAATACACCTTATCATGATTTACACAAATCCTAAATCACAGTACACATAGTCTGCACCCTACTGAACACATGAATCTCATGATGGACTGCCTCCTAAATTACTTTATGTAGACCGTCACACAACTAAATTTCATAAAATCATAGTACCACTATGTATACATAAATCAAACATAAACGTCTTCTATAACAAATTAAAAATGGCTCTTTCATGACTGCAGGTGTAGCTTTATTACTCGGTATCATATTTTGTAAATAATCTTATGAATCTCATGGAAGGCAGTGTTGAACTTTGTTGCGAAGACCATTCTAGACCTCACATCATTGATCTTCTCAGGAGTCGCACAGGCTTTCTGTAACGCTGATTGAATAGACCCTCACCTGAATCTCTCGGTAAATAGTGAATGATGTCTGGTATCCACAGGGATGTTTTTGATCACTCTTAGAAATTATGAATGTGTTCCCGTTCATATACATACATGCACATGTAATATGTAAATATTGTAAAGGTGGCTTATTGTCATAATGGCTACTAAAAATTTTAGAACCTAAATGCCTTCGCATTTTTAATAGTCCACGAAACATTAACATCAAATATGTATTAATCAATTTTAGAGAAATTATATAATAAGATGCTAACAAACCTTGTGTAGCTATAAACACAATTTTATGGGGGGCGTGGACGGCGACCGGGCAAGATGGACGCTTGAGACTGAAGCTCCTCCTCGGTTATAAAGTTTTTTTTTGGATGCACATCACGATGGGGAAGACTAACAAGGCTGCTGCTACCCCGAGATCTCAGAAGAGTAGGGAAAAAACGAATATTACCTCAGTTCGCTCGTACTTTCATGCTGCGTATGATCAAAACTCCAGGGACTCTCAAAGAAGGCCGCATCGCCTCCCACCAGTCCTAACAGCGTGCTCTCAGAGGATACCTATGGGGGCCCATCGGGAGATCCCCTCGCTTCATCTCGCCTGGAATGGAAAGACGCATCGAAGAGATTGCCTACTATAGCCGACATGATAGAAATCATTGACGTGGCAACTAGAGGCATACTAGACGACCTCTCTGAAATTAAATCCGATATGAGGCAGATTGGCGACCAAGTGGCCGACCTGGAGGGTGAAAATTCGACCGTTTGTGCCACGATGGATAAACTTGCCTCACAGCTTTCTAACCAACACAACACGATTATAACTCTTGCGAGGAAGTTGGAAGATATCGGTAATAGGGGTTGACGCAATAATCTCAGAGTGCGGGGTGTTCCTGAATCGGTCTCCCACTCGGACATCCCTGCTACACTAAAAGCAATATTCAACTCCATTTTAAATCGGCCGGCTGAAACGCCTATCAAATTTGATAGAGCTCACCGAGTCCTACGGGCCAAAGGTACTGACTCCCAGCCACCACGGGATATCATATGCAGACTACACCACTTTCCATTTAAAGAATCGATTCTACGTAGTTGCAGGGCTCAAACCTCCATCATTTGGGACACTCACATTATCCTTGTCTTTCCCGACTTGTCGCCCACCACTCTAAACACTAGGCGGTTGCTGAAACCGATTACCTTGGCTCTGAGAGGGGCGGCTATTCCCTATCAGTGGGGTTTTCCGTTTGCTTTGATAGCCCGTAAGGGCAAAGATTCCTACTTGATTCGCCAAGCCTCGGATGTACCATCTTTCCTGTTGGGCCTGGGTCTACCGAATATTGATGTTCCAGACTGGGATCCTCCGTTCTCCCGCCTGGATCGTCTTCACGATCCTGCGACCGACTGGTCGTCTAAACAACAACGTCGGAAGCGGCAGAAGATACCTGGCTTGTCCGCTCCTTAATCTGGATCCTCTCCTTTTTGTTCCACTTTTTTGCTTTTTGTTTTTCCATTGACTTGTTGTGCTTGTACCATTCATTCTGGATACCACTTCTCACCCGCATATATACCTCGTCTTCGAAGCAAGGTCTCTGGTTCGGACTTCACAAGCTTTTGGATGATCTTCACACACACCTTACCCACATCGTGCTCCACATCTACCTGTACACGTTACAGCACGTCTCACAGGAATCACGTGGGGCGGCCTCTACACTCACCTTATCTGTGCTTCATGAAGTCCCCGACGAACGGCTGATTTCTTCGGACGCTTGCTGATCTCTGTTGTCCTCCCGCAACTTATCTGTAAGTACTGTTCCACACTTCACATACACCTCTATGGGCGGTTGCCTCCCTCGGAAGCTTTCTGGACACTTGACACTTACCTGGCCTGTATGCCTCAAATTGCATCATGTGGACACCTCAACGGTCATCTACACATCCTTGATAGCTTTGGGACGCTATTCCGCTATGAGTTGTATTCTTACTCACCCCTCAACTATTGTTTATATCCCATTATTCAAGATGCGCACTTATGTGTACCAATGTGTATATGCCTCTGTTTTGCTACGAGATAATGGACGTGATGTCGGCTATTTGTCTGTTTATCTTCTCGGTGTATATGCATCTCAGCTCAAGTTTTCTCGCACTCCCGTTCCGGCGGATTGCATGGGTGGTATCCAGGGGCGTGCTGGCAATTGCCCCCCGGCCGCCCTGAATCCGGGCCGGTGGGCCAGCTGGGCGGCCAGCAGACGAACATTAAAGGCAGCCGCAAAACTAAGCGGCTGCGGGCAGGACTGGCCGTCGTGCCGGTAGC
>VKOC01026275.1:0-34277 GCA_009364415.1 Spea multiplicata
CATACACTGCTCTACGCAGATTGAGAGACTGCTCATCACATACATTGATCTGTGCAGCTAGAAAGAGACTCTAGAAAGAGACTGCTCATCACATACACTGATCTGTGCAACTAGAAAGAGACTGCTCATCACGTAGACCGCTCTGTGCAGATCGAGAGACTGCTCATCACGGACACTGCTCTGTGCAGAAATACAAACTAATGTCGTAGACTGCTCTGTGCAGACAGACTGATCATATACACTTTTCCCTGCTGTCATTCCCTACCCAAATTTCCTATTAATCCTCTCACCCTTTTTTTGATGGCGCTATATAAATCAATAAAAAATAAATCCCACTCCTTACTCCTGCACAGTTTTTTATCCAATGTCTTTACCCCGTGGGCTTTATATGCTTTTTATATACCATTCTGTAAATACATTAGAGTCCCGTTACTCTAGCCTATATTAAGCCCATACAATATCCTCCTGTCCAAATGTCGAACATCACCCAGTAACTCGCCTGGCATCCTTCTAATTCCCCCAGTCAGCCAGGTAAATAGTAAGGCTTTAACTCTGATCCTGCATCCCCGCTCCAATACCAATTGACCTCCGCTTGTGCGGGAGAAAGGTCGTTGGTGGGATTACCGCACTTGAGTGTTAGCCTCGTGGGACGGTTCCATTAATCCCTCGGAAAAGGTTAGAGGGCTTGGTCTCTAAGCAGGCAGCTGAAAGAGAATTAACCTTAGAGTCCTACTGAAATACTATCTGGAACCATGGAATTCTCTACCCCTGACAGTGTATCCTTTTACCCACTGTGCTTCTGATTACAAGACGTTTAGTATCAATCTCTTTCTTTTTTGACCCTATTGCTGCTTCCAGCATTGAGAAAAATATAATTCTCCCCAAAAAAAACAAAAAAAACCCTGAAAAACCGGAAATAATTCTTCGTTGTTCACTTTGTATCCAGACAGACAAAAGAATCAGACGTAAACACTGCAGCGGTCAAGGAGTTTGAACCGGAGATAAGGATGGAGGTGTTTAGGCTGATAAGGAAGGGAGCTCCTTGAGGTGTGAGGCTAGGATTTGATGAGGAGCCAGTAGAGACCTATAGATCCTGTATATGGAACAGCTGGTAAAGACCAGTAAAGACCTATAGACGACCTGTATATGGAACAGCTGGTAAAAGGAGTGAACTGGGAAGAGGTGAACGTAACAAGACGATATCTTTGATTCTTCTATGGCTTTCTACCATTATCTATCAACCAAGCTGCACTGTGCTCACAGACAATATATTTTAATTAACAAAGGCTCTAACGTAACAAGCAATAAATAAATAAATAGAAGGGGTAAGGTACGGGAAGGAGATGATTAATGTTGACTGGTCCGGGCCACTGGAGGAGTAGCCTCTGAGCTGTCAGACATCACGTCCTCAGCTCCGTGAGGTGTCCTAGGTGGGGGGTGCAAGGGCCGAGGGGCACAGGTGGGCCTCCCTCCGTTTAAGGAATCCTGCATTTTCCTGCGTAGCTCCGACTGAACCTGCGGGGAGAGGAGGTGGGAGAGGAAGCGAGAGGGAGACACAAAGAGGAGGAAGAGGAGAGAGGAGTTGGCTGCAGAGCTCGCACTTACCTCTTTGTTACAGAAGCAGTAGAGAACAGACACCAGCAGCCCCTGAATGCAAGAGAGACATGGCTGAGACACATTGGGGAGTTACTATGGTTTGTTCTGTCTAAATAATCCAACTGTGGTTGGATCTGCTTCTCTGAACTTGATGGCAGATTAGACTCATTTTGCCATCTAGTCTGCCATTTTTCATTTTTTTTTTCAACATAAAGACTCAATTCGGGGTCGTTGGTCTCGTCTTAGGTTCAGGAGCCATATGCCTGTCCCATGCGTGTTTAAATTTACTTATTGTATTAACCCTATGAATATTTCAATTCCCTTACTGTAAATGGCCCTATGTTTCTCAGCAGCTAGTCTTGCCCCTAGGGGAAGCTTAATTCTTGTGTCAAGCCGAACAGCTGTCCTACCGTTGCTTACCTGGAAGGAGCTCAGCAATAGCTCTGCCGCTAGCTTGCTGTACCTGAATCCTCCCTTGGCGCTCTCCTCGGGTATGAGGTTGAATGCGGCCTCATGGATTCCAAGTAGAGGGATTAGCGTCAGGGTGGATTTGGCCAACCTGCGGACAATAAATATAAGGGAAACTGTATCAGGAAGGGAAACGGGTCATCTGTTTCTGATTCATAACGCTGGCAGAAGATGATCCAGGTGTATACACTGCATCAATGTTACCATCTCTAGCACAAAGCACTACTAATGCGCCGGCCATCGAGAGAGCGACGATGATTAGTTGGATGTTGGATACATGCTAACTGTTTATTCTTGCACCGCAGGTAGCACGCAGGATAACACACACCGGTATTTGCGGTCACTTCTCCTCATCTGATTGGCTCTGAGCTTCAGGACTAGAATGCGCAGAATCCGTAGGAAGATAAAAAAGTTTATCTGGTCATTAAATCAACAGAGAGAAAAAGAGAGAGAAACAAAGAGACTTCTATCAATGTCAGACTTTGATGCACGTAGGTTATGGATGAAAACTCATCACATAAAACACTCTAGATTGTCAGCTTGTGAGCCGGGCTCTCCTTAGCTAATGTATCGGGTCATCTTAGTCTGTCAGTTCTAATGTATGGACTGTAAGAAGAGCTACAGAAAGGTTGGCGCTATATATATAAATAAAAGACAATGATTTGTACTTGAATCTCTTATAACATGTACTTATAACATGATATTACCAGCATTCAAAAGGCTGATTAATCATTAACGGCCCACAGCCGTCACATTGTCATTGGTTGCCTATCCTAGACTGCAAAGCCACGGATTGGCTATCCAACCCTAAATAGGTTACAATATACTTCTATTGCATATTTTCATTGATAAAATGATTGGTTTTTTTTTCTCATATTACATTTTATTTGATTTTTATTTTATTCTTATAAACTTTCTTTAATGTTTTCATTGCAGATCTGTTACTATTCAAAGGTTTGGGGTCACTTCTAAATGTCCTTGTTTCTGAAAGAAAAGCAAATTTTGCCAATTAAAATAACATGACATGGGTCAGAAATCCAGCGCAGACGGGGTTAATGTTGTAAATGACTATTGTAGCTGGAAACGGCTGATTGTTAATGGAATCTCTTCATAGCAGTACAGAGGCCCTTTATCACTCCCATCACTCCCTGGTTTCCAATGACCATTTATCACTCCATCACTCCTGTGGCCCTTTATCCTCCCATCACTCCTGTGTTCCAATGGCCCTTTATCACTCCCATCACTCCTGTGTTCCAATGGCACGTTGTGTTCGCTGATCCAAGTTTAAGGCTCATTGATCGTTAGAAAACCCTTTTGTAATTATGTTACAGCCTGAAATGCCCTTGTTTTGCATGAAAACAGCTCAGTGACCCCAAACTTTTGAGTGGTGGTGTATGTGCCTCAGGTATGGCAAGAATAATGTACATGGGAGGGATGAGATCTGTTACTTCACATGGTTTAAGAGATCTACAAGAGGACTCACCAGGACAGCCAAAAGAATAGGAGATCGAATGATCCACCAATGGGAGGGGACATCATTCCTTTCCCAACACCTGCAGTAAAGTAAACAGGTCCGTTGCATAGAAAGCAATTAAGAGCCTCTTTAATTAGGAGCCATTTGGGTCTGTTGATAAATGCTATCAAGTTGCTTCCACCGTAGTAATTGTCAGCTCATTTGTAACATGCAACTTGATGGCCGTTCTAACAGAGACGAGTATGAGATCGGTCCATCTGTCTGATATCGCCGGGTTTAATGTGGTGTTTATGGAAGGGCCAGTGACGAGATACAATGTTCATTAATGGCGGCTGCTCTCACGTGAGAAATAACATTCGCCAGGTTATAGCTGCCAGATCTCTTCCCTTATTTACCGAACAGAACCTTAAGGTTTTGTGTTTTTACTTGGTGTGAGTTTGGTTGCAGAAGTCTGTAAGTGATCGTCTGTTGTGCGTGGGTCGGTATTCATACTGCGCTACGGAATTTGATGGCGCTATATAAAACAATAAATACTAATAATAATATTATTGCTGTGTAACTGTTGTAACTTACTGTGTGTTTTCATAGAGTTGCCGCACAACGACCCAGGGGACCACAAACAGAACGGGAGCCCCTGAAATAAACAGAGCATCCGTGAGGACGACGATACGGGAAGTAATAGCGGCATGAAGCACAAAACGGTAAATCCAACACGCGTGTAACAGAAACATACACTACCGTGAGAACGTTTGGGGTCACTCAGCTGCTTTAATGGAATATAAGGGCATTTCTAGCTGTCACATAATTGCAAAAGGGTTTTCTACCCCAGGAGTGATAAAGAGCCCCTGTACGCCTACGAAGATGAAGATATGCCATTAAAAATTGTTTCCAGCTACAATAGTCATTCACAACATTAACCCTGTCTGGGCTGGATTTCGGATCCATTTTATTTTAATGGACAAAATTAGCTTTTCTGACAAAACCAAGGGTGACCCCAAACTTTTGAATGTTAGTGTATGATAACCACACATATTAGAAAACAGCAAATCCAACACATACATGACAAAAAAGAGTACAAAAAAGACACATATTCCGCACGGCTATTTATCAAAAGACACCACTCTCAGACAAGGTAATATACACAATGTAAAGCAATGTATAACACTTAGAGGCTTGTATTAATGCATGGAATTTCAGGAGGGACCTATAGCTAATATATTATTTAGAGAGAATTGCTTTATCATTTGTACACCTCACGCAAGTCATTTTTAACAAATGAATTATTTAAATTAAATGACGCCAAGGCTATTTAATTCTTGAAATAGGGAATACTAGCGGTGGAAATGTATTTTGTTTAACCCCTTAAGGACAATGGGCGGTTGCTAAACCCATTGAAAACAATGTATTTTGAGCCCGTACATGTACGGGCTTTGTCATTAAGGGGTTAACGCTCAGCTGTAAACAGTCTCATTAATAATCAATAGGGCGAAAAATTCCAAACACCCTATTTTTGTACCTTTCTGTTCAGATCAGTACTCCGGCCCTTTAAAAGCCGACGATTTATGGAAACAATGTATTGTAATGTTATTAAAGTAACAACGACCTCTTAAGTGGTATCATCCTTTGGGGCAATAACCCGCGCATACTAGAACGTATAGTAATCCACGTTTATGACACTCACCCCAGCCTAGTAGAACGTAGCGAGGGAGGACACCTTCTTCGGAGAACGTTAATACAACAAGCAAGTTGTGTAAATACAGACCCTCCGCCAACAGCCAGTAATAGTTGGCAGCTACACAATACTGGGTGATGGTCTGAGCCACGCGGCAGCCCACCATAGTCTACGGGGAGAAAAGAAATGGTCACGCTTTTCCTAAATATCATTTAATTTAACAACAGTGGGGTGAGTACCCCCGGCTCACCCGGTTCCGAACCCTAACACTTCACCCACTCACCCTCTCTCGCAGTAGGGTTGTGAAGTCTTCCTCTCCTTGGAGGAAATTCTGCTGTTTTAATAAAAGCGCGTCCCTGGTCAACACCGACACCCCGCGCAGGATGAACGACACAAACAGGTTGCAGTGAATCAGATTCCGAGTGCAACGCAGACGCCTGTAACATTGTCAAGCGATACGGTTACCATTCCAGAGCAGTCGGGGTATTTTCTCGTTAGATTTTCCATGATTGGCGTGTAAAGTTCTGATGTCATAGGTACCTGAGCTGCGTGAGTATGCACACGGCAACAATGAGCGCGGCCAGCGACACGCCGTATCCCACGCTGTACATGACACGGAGCTGGGATAGAATCCAGGCCTGACGCTGCAAGACAATACAACCGGACTTGTGACAAACCGACACCATCAACACAATTACACGGAGTAATCTCCACCAGTATCCCACTAACCCGGTCCTCATGAGTAGGCTTGAGCTAAAATAATGGAGAAAAACTACCCAAACTGAGATGTCTCCTACCTGTGAGTGCTCCTGCTCGGTGTCTACGCTCTCGCACTGGGAGTGGTCCCTCCAGGGCATGTCCATCTCATCCCGCAGCCAGTGTCCATCGGAACCGCAGCGTCGGAATACAAAGCCGTCTCTCACTGAGCGAAGGGGAGAGCGAGAAGGTACTAAGAGCGGAGTGAAGGAGAACATGTGGAGCTACACGTTGGAGCGACCACGCACTCCCACTCACCTTGCGAGTACCAGGGTAAGTACGATGGGCACGGCTCTGCGTGCGTCGTGTTGGCGGCAGCATCTCCCCAGCACACGTACATGTCAAATGTTCGATTACAGAACACGCCTGAAATATAGGAATACATGTTAAGGGGTGTGTTGTACGGCTGTCCGTCTTGGGGGTCTGTAGTTATTTTTTGGGGGGTTCAATGTTGGCCACATCTTTGTCCAGCCAGGTTTCACTCTATCCTTCACAGCGTGGAGTCTTCTCCGACAACCTGTTCCGTGTCTCTGCTTCCGCGTCTGTCTCTGTCTTTAGGAGCCTCCGTGCACCCCATGGGGACAATCTCTCTCCCCCCCGTCCAGTGAAGAGAGAACGCAGACAGAAAAACAGAGACAACGGACGCGATTGGCGGAGAAGATTTTAGCTTCCGAAAAAATAAACCCTCTGAATTTCATTCGAACCAAAAAAACATTTTCTTTAATCATTTTTGTACCAGTCTACATAATATGTAAACTCAAGGAAGCTGAGGCAGGTGGCAGCCCGTGGCACAGTCAGCATTTTCCTTTGCTGAAATGCCTTCGCTCCTTCTCCTCCTGCCCTCACCAAGGCTGCCCGAACTAATCGGCTTAAGGAATAATCAGGCAGATGCCGGCAGCTGGCCCGTCACGTGGTTTATTTGGTGTATAAAACCGTAAAATGTCGAATATGACAGATCTGCTTTAGATGCTCGGTTCTGTACAAACGATGGCTCTGCCCTTCATGGTCTGGTTTGGTGATGAATGTCGTAACTCCACACCGTCCATGGATGGCCAGCTGAACGGGCTAGTGGCCTCTATCAATATATTAATGATATTGTACTTAGACTCATTAAGCCCCATGATGCCCCTGCTTGGACTGGCCTTTGTCTCTTCTCCTTCCAGTCAGGGCCCAAGCCCTGTGTTATATGTTTGGGGGGGGGGGTTTTGCGTGTTAGCGTGTACTTTGCGTGTTGCTTGGCCTCACCACTCAGCGTGGGCTCCGTCCTCATCCTTTCTTCGCATTCTTCTTGGTACTTTTTCCATGCTTGGACCGTGTCATGGACAGTGTGCGTCCGGCAACCCTGTGAACACGCATTAGATTTAACCCAATTTAACAAGAAGTATGTATAAAAAATACCAGTAGTTTACCGGAGGGGAAAATAAATTCCTACCATCATCAGCCACGGGGGGCTTACCACAAAATCAGCCCTCCCTACCTCCCAATGCCACTCTCTCCCGACGTCTTAAGTTTCTCTTCCCCCAACACTGTATACAGTAATAACCCCCAGCGCTGTATACAGTAATAACCTCCAGGGCTGTATACAGTAATAACCCCTCGCTGTATACATTAATAACTTCCCCGCAGCACTGTCTAACAGTAATAAACCCCAAACCTGTATACAGTAATAACCCCCAGCACTCGTATACAGTAATAACCCCCGCTGTATAAGTAATAACCCCCCAGCACTGTCTACAGCAATATAACCCCCAACACTGTATACAGTAATATAACCCCCAACACTGTACACTGTAATAACCCCCAACACTGTATACAGTAATATAACCCCCAACACTGTATACAGTAATATAACCCCCAACACTGTATACTGTAATAACCCCCAGCACTGTATACAGTAATAACCCCCAGCACTGTATACAGTAATAACCCCCAGCGCTGTATACAGTAACATAACCCCCCCAGCTCTGTATACAGTAATGTCGGTGACAAAAACCTGGTTTTATGTCATTTTGCTCCAATAAACTCCCTTTATCTGCAGACCTGGAGGCGGCCATTGTTATCAGTCATGTGATATTTTGGGTGTCTTTCCTGGCTCAAATACCGCACTGAGCTGATGCTTTATGGCAATGCTAACGAAGTCCATTCCTCCATAGACTTTTATTAGTCAGTGTCCGGCTGAGTGATTAAGACTGAGCCATTCTATTGTTTCCCACAGGCAGTATGATACGGAGTCGGGGTGTTTGTTTAGTAGGTCGGGGCTCAGTGAGAACTCATACAAACGGCTGAAATGCAGCTGCCTGAAAACATTATATTCTAGAAACAGAACTGATTTTTTTTAAAAAAAACTAAATCTTTGAAAACATATTTTTAATCTGATCAGTAATAAAATAAAAAGTGCGAGATCCCCTTTAACGGAAGCAATAATTACTTTTCTGTGCTACACAGAATAAAACAACGTTACATAGAAGTGACAAGGCCACTTCAACACCGAATAAATGATTGAACTTAGCGGCTATGAAATGTATTTACGTTAACTTCCATGGCGATCTCAAGCACTCTCTAAATATTTAACTAAATCAATATAACTCTCCAGAGGAAGCGCTCTCTCTATTTACAATAAACCGACATTTCTTAAGGCTGATTTCTAGTGAAAAAATTTGATCTTTACATTGTGTTAGCAAACACATAGCTTGAAGCGCACGTACGGCATAATTGGGATACCTCGTTAACTCGGTGCCAATAAAATAACCTTAACAAGGCTTTATCCTACTGCACAGTAGCGATCAACGGAATGCCAGGCTTCATCAACCAGTAAAGTCTGGTAGACGTTATTTGCTGATGAAGCCTGGTGTGGAGGGCAACCTTCTTGACAGAACATTGACATATGACATCATAAGTAATTATTTAAACAGGGAGATCAATGACATCATTGGACTCTTAGTTCACTGCTTCCCATCCTTGGATGTTTTACGAGAAACTAGCGACGCTCCAACAGATAACGGGGCCCTTTATTTCTGGAAAACGGATAAAGCCGGCTCGGTCCCGCAGAAGATCGAGTCTTTGGTAGATGTTGATACATTTTTTTTTATGAAAAAGATGCAAAGTTACAAAAGCTTTTGGGACCTCTTCGTCTTCAGGATGGACCTCTATGGTCCAGGAAGCCAATGGGACCTTTAATCTTTTTCCACGTCGACCCGATAAACTTTATCAACTTTGACTAAAGCCTTGCTTTTTCTGGACAATTGGTCTTTAATATGAAAGAAAACGCAACGTTATGTCTCTGATGTCATCTAACACCTGCTGATGGGGTCTCGGGGCACAAAGAGTCTTGGTGGACATCGTGTTGAGGACTATTGACCAAGCCCAAGGTTCCAGAGGAAGAATGTCTTCAGATCAATAACGACGGCCGTTCTGTTCGGATCAGGCTTGGAAGTTAATACCAGACTTGAGGTCATCGGGAAATCGTACTGTGGAATGCATGGGGAATATTTCACAGGATGTAATATTTTGTGCACTCGGTGGGAAAATGGGACCGTCCCGGGGAGGACCAAATACAGAAGCCACTTAATCCTCGTTGTTACGCCAGGAGAACGCAGAAGGGGTTATTAATGCTTTTGGCGCTCAAAGGGTTAAGCAAAAACCCACCATTCTTGGTCGCTATCTGAGAAGGTCATTGTGTATCAGAAGCCTGATAACGCAAATATATATATATATATAGTATTTAAACGTAGCTGGAGTTATAAATGGTCCCTTCAAATGTTTCAAGAGCTGGTAGAGTCCCAAAATAACTTTTGCATAAAATTTCACATGCATCACCATTTTTAAAGTGGGAAGTTCAACTGTGGGACGTTCTTAACGTCTTAAAACGGTTAAAAAAAAAAAGAAATTTTGTAAAAAATAAATAAAAAGTAATTGTGGTTAGTTATGCTGTCTTGTGTGGCCTTTTGAGGTTTTTCTACAAATGTAGCCGGATTATTTCCTCCTCTATCTCTTCTTTTCAGTAGGGTCACTCTATACCGACATCAGGGTTTCCTTTAGGGGCAACCTGGCAAGGGTACAGCTGAAGGACCCCCGTACCTTTCCCCATCTCTGTTATGGCGGCACTTTTCTTGCCCCGCTTCTGCAAGCTAAAACGGAGACAGTGGCCACTTTTTCAGGTTTCTTCCATACGAAAGATCTCTTCGGGAAATTTAGAAAGCCGCGAGTAACAATCCGATGCCCCAATGGATCGAGATGGCCGAACTTGAAGATTCAGTCTCTAGGCCGAGGTAATGAATAATGTTTCCTCTCCTCACTTCCTTAACATGAGAGATGTGCCAAGAAGTGGGGAATACGTGAGTAACCGTGACACAGTGAGGAACTGGCACGCAAACTCCTAAATGGCTACCAAACCGCTACAAAAACCCTCTACCCATTTTTGAACTAGACCCCAAATGTTTCTTTTTGTCCCCAAATTCTATGTTACAGAATCTGCTGGAAGTAAATAAATACAATGTATCGTGATGTCAAATCCCATGTTTCTATGAATCACTGGGCTAAAAGTATCACAAGCTTCTTTTTAGACTATTTAGCAAAAGAAACAGTAAAATAACTCTTCCCACTCAAATATTTTAATGCTATCTTACAGTTTTACGTAATTCCCATCATGCACTTGGATCTCACCTCCAGGAGCAATAGGACAATAGCGGTCAGGTGACCCCACATCCCGAGGTCACTGGTCTGTGTGACCTGAATTATAACAGAGAGAATGACATCATCAGTACCGTGTCATTAGTGTGCTGCTGCTGCGTGGAATTGTGTCTGTATTGTGTCATTTTGTTGTGTTAAGAAACGGACACGACTTGCGGGTTGCTGCAAAGTGTAAGTGGAGTAATTGGGTCATATAGGGTGTGCCTGGTGTAGTGCAGCACGTAGTACCCATAGGCTGCTTTTTTATGTGGTTAGATGTCCGTAGAGATATATTATTACACCTTTACTTGGGTCCATATGTCTGGAGTAGTGTGTGCCTGGAATGTCATCTGGCGAGGTGGTCAGGGTAGGGCTGGAAAGGAGGAAATTGGCAACTGAAGATTTCCTAAAGCCTTTTCCTGCGTGTTTATTGCAGTTCCACCAGGGAGTCTGTAGTTACAAGGAGTTAACGGCAGCATTTACCCCTGACTGGGTCCTATCTGTGCTCCCCGTGTGCATTTTGTCATGAATGATGTTCTGGACGTTATATTACCGGGTGGCTCTCACTCCCTGGGCTTAATGGTGTAATGTAGATTGTGATTAGAGTGTAGTGTAGGTTGTTGGGGTGTAGGGTAGGATGTTGGGGTGTAATGTAGGTTGTTGGGGTGTAGTGTAGGTTGTTGGGGTAGGGTAGGATGTAGTAGATTTGTTGGGGTGTAATGTAGGTTGTTGGGGTGTAGGGTAGGATGTTGTTGGGGTGTAATGTAGATTGTGATTAGGGTGTAATGTAGGTTGTTGGGGTGTAGGGTAGGATGTTGTTGGGGTGTAATGTAGATTGTGATTAGGGTGTAATGTAGGTTGTTGGGGTGTAGGGTAGGATGTTGTTGGGGTGTAATGTAGATTGTGATTAGGGTGTAGTGCCATGCTCTGAGGGGCTGGAGGCAGTTCCGGTTGCTGCCGCCTGTAGGGTAATTAGTTACACTACATGGGTACAATCATTCTGCGGATCATTTGGTGCTCTGTCACTGTAAGGTGCAAAAACCCAACTGCAATTCACACGATTCACACACAAAAATACCACACAGACTCACACGGTATCCACAGCAACAAACTGCCCCGAATCTACCCACCCATACAGCACACACGGGCACGGAACCAACAAGGGGTGCTGCTGATGGAGACGGAGGGCGAGTGTATCCACCAGGATATCCAGCGTAACAATACTCCTTTACACCTGACCGGGTCCATTCTGTGCTCCCTCTCCGCGCTCCATACGCAGTCCCGTTTAGTGGACGCGTGTTTGCCGGGACTCAATAAAGGTTACTTCGACATCTGGCACCCCCCACACCCCGGCCCAGGCTGAAAATGCCCAGCCGACCCCTGCACGCAGAAATAACTAATAACAGAGCTACTCAAGCAGTATTTACGGACACCGCGTATCATCCACCAATTTATTCTATCAACAAACACCTTCCACGCACTCCCCAGTAACACTCACTCTCCAAAGTGCCGCTCGCATTATCGCACAGCTGAGCACCTCCACAACCTTTCTATTAATACAGAGTGTTCCCGGGCATCAACCTGTCCCCGCAATCACAATGCGAATCAGCGCCGGCACACATATACGACATATAAAAAACATACACAATGTGTACATCCACGCTCACACAACACGCTGCGCCTTTACATACACATCTGACATACAAGCAGAAACTTATCTACTCACAGAGAACGCGTAGAAACTATATGTGGATACGTCCCAGCCAACAGCCCTATCTCTCTGCTCCTCCGCGTGTAAATGAGGGAGCCCAGGAGCCAGAGGGAGGAGAGGAGGGGGAGAGAGAGAGGGAGAGAAAGAGGAGGGAAACAATGGGTGTATATATATATATACGTGTATATATTATTCCCCCCCAGTCATATACACATGCACGCGTATATGTTCTGCGGTGTATGAATTAATATAAAGGCTTTATGCCTCACTTCACCAGCCTGTGTTTCTAAAGTAATTGTGTTTCTTTAATAGTATTTTTTCTTTGCCGGATAAACCTATGTGATTATATTATATAGATTTAAAAAAAAAGTATTATTTGGATATTTCATTCATAAATTAGATTAATGGCAACTTGTTTATTTCATGTTATAGATTTTTTTTAATTTTTATAATATATATATATATATATATATACGGATTTTTCTGTAAAAATGTTTTGTTTTTATATAAATCCCACCTGGTGTATGGAGGGAGCGCTCGTGTGTACTCAACACAACTGCCCGGGTGTGACGCTACACACTTAAAACAAAGGAGCCGCAGTCACCGGCGAAATTAGAAACAATGTATCTAATGTTAATATTTGTATTTATGTCTGTGGCCTTGAAAGGCATGTGACATCACAGTGATGTCATTTGTGCACAAGTTAAATAATAACACGATCAATAGGTCTCCAGGAGACAATAGATGGCGGTTCTTGCTCCAGGTACAGAGTATCTCTGTGTGTTTCACCCTTTCCCACCACCTCATCTCCCCGTCGCCCCCCCTCTGCCTGTGTAATAAGGGCTCTCCCAGTATCCCGCGTGGTGAATTAATGCCAAGTGGCTCTTTACCTTCCGCTGTCCCAAACACTTCTTTTTAATGCCAGCACTCATCCCGCCATTAAACTCTTCAAACGCACTATGACATTGCATCGGCGGTACTTTTACCCTGGAGGGTCATAACTCCACATCCCGCTACTCCAAATCAGTGTCCTCCATCTCCCTCTACATCACTCTTCTCTCTCCACCTTTCTTATAATCATCTATCCCCCTCCTCGCCTTTCACTATTATTGGCAATTCTATCTTAATACCCTTGCCCCCTCACTTTAGTGCCAATGCCCACCCAACAGCACCCCCCCAAGAAGCCTTTCTGTCTCCCCAATACTATATGGTCCTTCTTTACATCCGGAATCGTATACACAGACCTCTCTTGCTCCCATCCCTCTTGTGCTAAGGATGCCTGTTTGAACCCCTGCTAGACACAATACCTAATTGCACAC
The DNA here is from genome assembly GCA_009364415.1 of Spea multiplicata. Taxonomy (NCBI): domain Eukaryota; kingdom Metazoa; phylum Chordata; class Amphibia; order Anura; family Pelobatidae; genus Spea; species Spea multiplicata. The sequence continues at coordinate 13,665 of VKOC01026275.1, forward strand.
ATTGGGGCAATTTCTGGGGTGAAAGTTGCTGCCTATCTGGCAAGAAGACCGTCCTAGCTATCTCTGTACCCTCTGTCACCATCCCACCGCTTGTCACTTTATTCCGTCCCGTTCTCTCTGTCCCTTTCTCGTTTCTCTCTGTCACTTTCCCCGTCTTATTGCTTCTGACATTTCTCCTCAGTCAGCCGCCCTACCTAATGGGACAGAAAGATGTGGAATATTCTTTTTACTTTGAGGATGTGGGAATCCTAATGAAATTACGGAGAGGAAGCGCTGAGGGATCATCCGTATCTGTCCCTTGTAAATCACACAGCGTCCTGGGCTGGTGTCCATGAAGCAGGGAGAGGAGACCTGATACATTTCCCCCGATGGATGATATGGCGATGGGGTCCTGCACAGTCAGAGAAACCGAGAGGGGGGCTATTCACTAACGCAGGAGAGTTACAGTTTCAGCTCAGTGATATATATATATACATATACCAGGGGCATCCAACCTGCGGCCCTCCGGCTGCTGCAGGACTACATCTCCCATAATGCTCTTTAAGCTAAGGGGCTGGGTGAGGAGGATGGGAAATGTAGTCCTGCAGCAGCTGAAGGGCCACAGGTTAGACATATACAGTATATACACCACCATTCAAAAGTTTGGGGTCACTTCGCTGTTTTCATGGAGAACAAAGACATTTCCGGCTGTAACATAATTACAAAAGGGTTTCTAACCATCAATTAGCCTTTTAAACTTAAACTCGGATCAGCGAACACAACGTGCCATTGGAACACAGGAGTGATGGGAGTGATAAAGGGCCATTGGGACACAGGAGTGATGGGAGTGATAAAGGGCCTCTGGAACACAGGAGTGATGGGAGTGATAAAGGGCCATTGGAACACAGGAGTGATGGGAGTGATAAAGGGCCATTGGGACACAGGAGTGATGGAGTGATAAAGGGCCATTGGGACACAGGAGTGATGGGAGTGATAAAGGAGTGATGGGAGTGATAAAGGGCCTCTGTACACCTAAGAAGAATTTTTTTCATTATTATCATTTTTCTTAAAAGCATGTTTGTACCACATTTTTTCCTCCGATTTACCTGCATGGACCCCGGCCATTTGAAGAGATCAGTCACACCGTTTCTGACACTTTTCTTCCTAAATGTTTACTGAATTTTTTTTATTTAAAGTGAAATATTGACATGGATTTGCACTCCCTGGAGTCGAGTTCTTGAAGATTCAGCTTTTGATCAATAACTCATCTTGTAGTCTTCAGTGGTTCCCCTCTTCAGAAGGGGACGGAGAGGACCTGGCTGGGGAGGGAAGGAAGGAGTCGTAAACGTGACTCTAGAAGAAGAAGACTTGGGATCCAGTGGTCCAGACGTTAACCCCGTGTACCTGGGAGTCTGTCCCTCCCCCGCCGGGTGACAGACGTTAACCCCGTGTACCTGGGAGTCTGTCCTTCCACCTGCGGGGTGACAGACATTAACCCCGTGTACCTGGGAGTCTGTCCCTCCCCCGCCGGGTGACGGAATGAAATGCACTGAGCAGACTTCATTTCCATAAGTGGATAATTTGTATGAAGTGCGATGTGGGAAGGATACAAATATAGTCATTCAGGGGGTTTGTAAACAATTCCATTATATGATAAGTGTGCGGGGGGGGTTATAGAACCTTGTGTAACAGAATGACACCGTTGGCGGATTACTGTAATATCACACATTCACCTCTCTGTGCCATCTTTGTCTGTCCCCCGAAACCTGCCCCTGGCCCGCTTATTACTCTGAAATTCTGTTACTCTGTTACTATATTACTCTGAAATTCTGTTACTCTGATACTCTGTTACTCTTTTACTATATTACTCTGAAATTCTGTTACTCTGTTACTATATTACTCTGAAATTCTGTTACTCTGATACTCTGTTACTCTTTTACTATATTACTCTGAAATTCTGTTACTCTGTTACTCTGTTACTATATTACTCTGAAATTCTGTTACTCTGTTACTATATTACTCAGGAATTCTGTTACTCTGATACTCTGATACTCTGTTACTATGTTCTCTAGTGAGTAGCTTGGTCCTCTAGCATTAAGGCCGTGGAGCCTGAGTCACACTTGGAGCCCCCGGTTAAGTTGGTCAGCGGAGGAAAGGTTTTTATAACCGCAGTAATGTGCCGGGGTCAGGATGTCACGCTTTGACGTGTTGTTTTAGCACACGTGTGTTATTGATTTTCTAAATGAATTCACAATTTTTGCACTGAAAATGCAGCGGTGGAGCCGGGTCCCCTAAGACTCAGTGTTTTTAGTGGTGATGGCGTGTGTATGTATATGTATGTGTGTGTGTGGGGGGGGGTGAGTGCCTTTTGGCCCCCACCCCTGCTTAAAGACTTAATTGGGCCCCAGAAGATTTGGTTCTCACTGTGGCCAAACACCTGGGACATTCTTTCTTCATACGAGAATGGGAAGCGTGAGATACCTCGGGGCTTCTAGGGGAAAAAACAAAACAGAGACGCGGGGCCACTTATTTTGACCCCCGTCTGAGCTGTAGATTGTGTGAGTGAGCATTCAGCTGTCTGGAGTGAGTGAAGTGAACATTACCCTCTTACCATGGAGCTGTAAGCACTGCGCGCCCCTCATTGTCAGCGTTAATACCCTTACATATTACTTTACACGCGCCGCCGGCTGGAAATAGTTAAAAGTGGAAGAAAAAATGTTATTAAGGGAAAGAGACAGGACAGGGAATTACTGAATATTGACCTTGTGTAATTCTCACTGCTCTGCCCTCCTCAGGAGACCTCCTAACACCACGCAGGGGGGACGTGGTCCGTCATAGAATTCCCCGCTCAGTATATTTCCAGTTACTACGGATGCTGTGGTTGCTTCACGCAGTTTTTAATAGTATAGTTCTGCTGCACAGTAATGGAGAAAACCTATTTTTCTCTTAATATAAATTTGCACGTTACTCATGGTTCAACGGGGTGGAGGGAGCCCAAGAAGATCCGCATCGATCCTTTGTCACCCTAGCTGGGGATCAGTGGAGTCTTTCAAATCTGGAGCGGTTTCTCCCTTCTTGCGCTTCATTATATGACCACCAGAGGGCACCAGAATACAAGCACCGAGCGGCGGTGAGACGCAAAATTTCACGTGTCAAATATTGGTCTATTCACTATTATTGTTATTATTATCTTTTATTTATATAGCGCCAACCATTTACGCAGCGTTTCTCATAGTCCACATATTCAAGGGCTATGACAAGACTATAACTGACAGATATATTAGGTGGAGAGAGCCCAGCTCGCAAGCTTACAATCACTATAAGTCATGGTGCGCTCAGTTGAGTGTTTTGAGGTTTTAAAGTCTCCTACTTGAGTTCTCTACAGTAAAAACTGGCAAAGATTGGTCAGCCAGATTTATTCAGAAGTGAAACAATTCTGGGTCAACTCTCTTCATCCAAAGATGATTTTATTGATCTGGAATAATTTTTTCAACTTGGCTGTGGATGATCAAGGTATGTTTTCATTGTCATTCTACATGTGTTGGGTGCTCTGTCAAAGTCAAGTTGGTTGAGTTGGGCTTGGAAAGTAGAGTTGAGCGTTTTGAATAGACCTCTATTTACAGAGCGTAATAAATGTTCAGCTTCCCTCTTCACGCAGGAAAAACTCACCAGGATTGGGCTCTTTATAGTGGATTTTTTCCCAAAGCTCTCTGGTCTAAATACAATAAGGCAGATCGGGTGAGTATTGAGTGATGATGGCCAGTGGCCCACTGGGCATTTGCCCGGTTTGCCAGATGGCCAGCACCGAGCCTGGTGCATAAAATAAGTGAACTTGAGAACTTTCTCCCACTGGAGATATTCCTCTCACCTTTGAACATCTTTGCCATTAAGTGAGGGGTTTTCACCACAACCTAATAAAATCTCAGCAGGTATCTAACTTTCTGGAAGTATCTCTCCAGTGTTCTATTAATGCTTTTTAATCCGGTATATAAAGGGGGTTTCATGACAAAAGTAGCAGAGTCCCTTATGAACAACTTAACAAAATTGGTAGTATTACTTTGTAGCTAGTACTGCTATTATTTTGTACCGAACAAAATCTGCGACTGTATCGAGCAAAACAAACAAAATAAAAACAAAACATTTTTGTACAAAGACATAAATAAAATTATCAGCGCTGAAGACGAAGGCGTAGGTTTGTGGCTCCATCTAGTGGGCATTATGTGTATTACACAACATAATACAGAGGTCCTTTATAGCTCAGCGGGCATGACAATAGTTTCCGCCATGGTTTACTTGCCAGGACCTGTTTGGGGGATCTGCACAGTCAATATATATATATATATATATATATACATACATACATATATACACATTTATATTCCTATAGCCAAGGTTTCCAAACAGCAGCTCTGTGTGTATCTGTGACGCAGACAATGAAATCACAATATAGTTTAGTGATATCACTCACTTTATATCTCCACCTCACAATTAAACTGTCCCCAAGCACTGATACATGGTGAATGGGAAAATCATAGCGGGTATCATACAGACGTTACATGAAGACTGGATCCTTGCTTGAAGGATCACAATAGGTGAGATGATAGAGAAGGCACCAAGATCTCGGCGTGGGATCCTTTGTCCTGAGCACCTAGCGGGTCATCTGCCTGGAGATGGTATCAATCGGACGAGAGCTGCGGCATTACCCGTCCCCTGTGCGCTAATTCACGTGATCACATCCAAGATTCGAAGTCTTCTGGGCTCCAGACCAACCAGGACCCGGGAACCTCCATCGACAAACAACTCTGGATAAATACAATAAATTCAAAACAAATACATTACGTTATTATATAGAAAAATACGTTTACTAAAAAGGCCACTCCCGCGGCGTGGGGGGAAAGGATAATCCGCTCAGGGATTACGGAGGCGCAGCTGTAATCCAGCTAGTTTAGAGCGTGGAGATCCCTTTAAACAGTTAATGGCACATGCGCGTCACCGAGTCCAGATACCCCTGGCTGCGGTGTCTTCCCAGGGCGAGGGGTAAATGGAACTGCCCTAGCGTCACGTTAAATCACAGTCCTCTGGCTACTGAGTCCGCATGATAATTAAGCTAATTCCTAATTGTTGCTACATATGCCTCAGCCCCGGCTCTTTGTTCCAGAGCTTTGTTGCCCCCCCTGGGATGCGAATACACGTGGTGGGGGTAGAGGCACGGCCAAACCAGGGGCAGAATCAATATGTAAATAGAGTTAGAGAAATACCAATCAAAGCAGGGACCCGAGTGGCCTCAAGAACCTGACAATTCAGCTGCTTGTTCTGATGAAGCACGGGGCCGGCGGCCAACGCCTGAAACAGCAGGTCCCGGGGTCCAAGTCCTGGAACGCTCTAACAATAAGGCCTGTGGGCTCCTTGCCAACTCTCCAGCAACGGCAGCCGGCTGTGTGTTAACACTTTAAATCCCGGCTACCAGGTTACTCTTCTACATGTGCAGCTCATCAGACAAAAGGCAGTTACCTAGGAGGTCAAACAAAGGGGGCTCCAAATGAGGGTCCCGAGAAATAGGAGAGTTGGTCCTTGGTCAGTCCTGCATAAGATTATATATATATATAATATATATTATATAATATATATATATAATATAACGCCAGGTCTATGCGATAAACTCTTATCTCACCCCAATCTGACTCCAACTCTGGAATTCACTAAGTCAGACCCCCAGACCATCGCCCTCATCCATCGCCCTCCTTTAACATCTTCCCTAAACTTTCTTTTTTTAAAGAAGCTCATCCTTAAGACTTCCTGATGTACGGAGATCCGGAACGAATAATATGCTTTTTATGATATTTTAATGCATAAATATGAGATACGGATTCTATGCCTTGCAGTTTGGCTCAGTTTGGCATCAGTTCCCAAAAATATCTAAAAAACAAGAGAATATACATTAAAAATAGTAATTTATTCTTAAGTGTGAACCATGTATAAAATAGATATAAAATGGTAAAATGATTCATTTGTGTTGCTAGCGGCTATGATGGGAGGATGATGGGAGTTGTAATCCACAGATGCTGAAGTGGCACAGGGTGCCAATCATTGTGTGTCATACATATTCATGGAGGGGGAGGAGTGGTCTCGCTGTGATGGAATTGTGGGGGTACCAAGCAGAAGATGCTGCAGGAAGCAGTTACCATGGCGACGAGATAGAGGATGTGAGGAGGGAGAAAGGGAGGAAAAAAACCCACAGAATTAGCTGAGAAAAGCAGAAGAAAAAGGTCTGCGGGAGATAAGAGAAGAGGGATGTCAGAATCCGGAGCCGGGGGCAGCTCGGTGTACGATACCAGCTCGCTGCTGCAGTATTGTAACGGTGAGTGAGTCCTCCTCCCAGCATCCGCCGCCTTCATTGTCTGGATCCAAGGGGGCTCTTTGTGCTCTGGGATGGAATCGCATCTCGGAGATCTCTTGGACGTGCGCAGGCAGGAGGCCCAGCCTGGCACCTCCAGGGCGGACAGCGGAGCGCAGCGGTTGAAGCTCGTGGACGGAGGAGACGCGTTGGGGCCACACAAGAAGCGATTGGGGCCGCTGATACCTTTAGTCTCTTTGTAGATAGATGGAGGGTTTGGCATCTGTCATGGTCGGGGTTGAGGTTGGAGTAAAGCTTCACACCTATATCGCTATAAGGGGCAGCGTAAAGAATGGAACGGCAAGGACTATACAGCGAGGGTGAGCGAGCAGAGCCTGGCACCTCTGGATTCTATACGATGGGGGAGGGGGGACGGAAATTGCTGTTCTAGCAGTAATGAGGGGGAGGCTGAGAATGGCACCTCTAGGACTTCTCTGATGTGGGTGGAATAGAGCCTGGTACCGTATCGGAAAGCGCTAATGAGTAAATAGCTAATTAATTCAGCGAACGCCCGTTATTATTATTAAAGCGTAGTACGTTCCAGCGCTCGCTTATCATCGATGGTGGCCTTCGGGCTCCTCTGACCTCTGGGCTGCCCCCTCCGCAGATGACGGCCTCTCGGGACCCAGCGCCATGGACACCGACGACCGGATCACCAACCTGGAGCAGCGTCTGCAGCTCCAGGAGGACGAGATGCAGGTTCTGAGAGCGGCGCTCAGCGATGCCTTGAGGCGGCTTCGGGTCTGCGAGGAGAGGGGAGATCCGCTGCGGGGGAGACCAGGTGAGACGATCCCCGGCCAGGAGGGATAATGCGGGGTGGGGGTTATTCCGGGGTATTTATTTATTAGCATAGGGGGTCCTGAATCTTGTGTTTGCTCTGTTGGGAGACACAGGGTGGGAGCTCTTAAGAGAAGATGCTGCGTGCGCTCAGTGGGGGGGAGGGTGAAAGATATAAGAAACCCCCCCGGGGGAGACAATAAAAACACATTGTTGGCAGAAAATGGGTTAAAGGAGTGGGTGATGGGGGCGAGAGGAGACGGTCGGCCAGAAGGCAGGGCGAATGAGGCAGCTGTCTGCTGGGGAATAAAGAGGAGGGACAGGGGTATTATTATTATTATTATTATTATTATCATTTATGTTTTATATATCGCCTTTTCTGGACTGTTTTTTATTATATTTTATTTATAATCGCACTGACCGTTATAAAATAGATTGTAAGCTCTTTTGAGCAGGGCCTCTATGCGTTTTGTTCCTGTGAGTCTTGTCATGTGATGCCCTGCTTGTAATGTCCTGCTTACCCGTTGTACAGCGCTGCGGAATATGGTGGCGCTTTATCCGTTATTTAAATAATCGTTTATAGTTACATTGTGTATTTTTCAGGCCCGCCTGTGGTGAAGCCGCCCCCCCGCTCTGCACACAATGGTACAGCCCCGCGCAGGAGGAGCGGTCTCTCTACCTCCCCATCTTCGCCCAAAAAAGGGGGGACCCAAATCTTCACAAAGAGGTACCGCAGCCTTCTGTACCCCGTCCGCCCCCCCTCACGCCTCGCCTCACACTCACCTTTTGTGTCCTCCTCAGCCTCAGGCGCGCTCTCTCACCCGAGCGTCTCTCGAAGCGAGACGGCTCAGACGCCAGAAGCCGAGTGCTGGTACCCAGCAGTCTGAGAAGAGACGGGTAAGAGGGAGCGAGAGAAACAAGAGACACAAAATATGCATAATGTATCCATATTCCCACATCTCACCTTTAACTGGAGGGTCCAAAACCGCTACTGCGCTCAATGTATCAAAGAAATGGAAGGAGGTTTTGCTTTACTGTGAGGGTGGTAGATACGTGGCACAGCCTCCCAGTAGAAGTGGTAGAAGCTACTACAGTGAGGGAAGTTAAACATGCGTGGGATAGGGAAATGGCTCCTGATTCTATGACGAGACCAATGACTGATTAAGGTTTGAGTTCTTACAGCAGGAGAAAGAGGCAGACCAGACGGGCCGAATGGGGCCGATCTGCAGTCATGTTCTTTGTTTCTATGATGTTTGGCTATCCAGAGGCATTAACAGCAGCTGGGGGTCGGATGCGGCTCAGTCTCTGCCCTATTTATATACCCCGCTCCGTGTGATTGACTCTGCGCAGCGTCTGCAGCCTCCGGCACTTCAGCTGTGGTGGACTACATTTCCCACAATGCCCCAGGGCCACGACAGCTCAGAATCAGGGTCATTCTCAGCATTAACTGGGGTAACTTTACGTGCTAAAGACTCCACGTGAAATATATATAGCGTATTGTTAAGCGATTCATGCTTTATTACAGGGAGCCTTATGTTCTCGTAGGATTCTTGCTATAAGGTTTGGGCAGGGTTGGTAAAGGCAGTGAAGGAGCTGGATAAATGTACAGCGCTACGGAATATGATAGCGCTATACAAAACAATTCATAAAAGGTCTGCATTAATATATTATTTAATTCCCCATCCATTTCCTCTCCGCCCAGTACCCTCAGCCAGCTGGGGATAGACAATTTGTGGCTCCCATCATGCTTACGCATCCACAGAAACCTGGAGGGTCATAGGCTGCTAATCCCTGCCCTCAAATACCCTGGGCAAGCAGAGCCAGACCACAAAGCTGTGTGGATTCAAAATGAATCTTTTTTTAAATCATTGCTGCCCTGTATGAGGCATTTTTTAAAAGGTAACAACACTGACATTATATATCCACAGACCTCTTTGGGGTTCTTTGGTTATAAGAAGAAGGGGGACCCCCATAAATTCCCAACATTCCCCTTTAAGGATGGACAGTTATAACAATGCAGCCTACAGGGCAGTGCTGATTACACCACAGCCCTGTACCATGCCTTGTCCATAACTGTCCAGCCCCCCCGACGACTTCCTTGTGCCCTCCTGCCATCGTTGCCCCAGACATGTAAGACCTGAAAGGCCAGGCGTGGCAAATACACAAACATCTCATAGCCCAGCCGCCCCGTAACGGCCCCCGCCGGCCCCTTTCATGGAGGGGAGTGACTGCTAATTGGTGAGGCGGAGAGGAGTATCTGCACCAGGAAGTGCTGTGCGGCTGGAGGGACGGGGAGAGAGAAAGAGGGAGAGAGAGAGAGAGAGAGAGAGAGAGAGAGGCGCGATGAAGAAGGAGTCCAGGTACGGTGTCTTCCCTATTATCACGGGCGATGACCGCTGATCTGCAGCTCCCATCACCCTCAGCACGCGGTTGTTTTCGCGTCGCTATGTGTTTGTTTGTGACTTTTGTGTACTTTTTGTGTGTTTGCCAATAACACGGCGCGTTTCTGTTGTTTTGCAGTAAAACCAAGCAAGTTGTCTTCTACCCAGGTGAGTCCCTCGGTTGCGCGTGTGCACTGCACTGTGTCACGCGTGTCGAGCGCCATAACACCGCCACAGGATTTAAACGGGAATAAGACTTCTGAGTCTAAGACGAGACCAACGGCTGATTAAGGTCTTTACAGCGGGGATAACGGGCCGGCGGGTTCTATACGTTTCTATACACTACACGGCGGGTTCTATACGTTTCTATACACTACACGGCGGGTTCTATACGTTTCTATACACTACACGGCGGGTTCTATACGTTTCTATACACGGCAGGTGGTCCGGACGCCTCCCCTGTACGGCTTATCTGAAGCTGCAGCCGGCGCATTTAACTCTGCACAGCGCTTAACCCTTTCCATCCTGTCCGGTGTCACTGAGAGCGTTAAAGGCGCTCATTGTATTTCACTTATTATACTGATACCGGAATAGTTTATTATATTATTATTATTACCGATTATAGACCCCGGATTTATTTCACCTCATTTATTATCTGTGAATAAGTCAGGCTAATAATACAGAGCGAAGCCGGGGAATGGAAACGTTCAACTGTCCTGCAGCGTCATGGTTTAGTTAATACGCCCCAGAAGTCTCAGTCTGACGTGAACAGCCTAATCTACAGGCTGGATCTCAATTAACCCCTTCTGCCTCAGCGAAACAGTTTAAGAACCTCCAATTCTTCATTATCATTATTACTATTATTACTAGTATCAGATTAAGAATAGTCTTTCAAAAATACTGCGCTGCTTTCTTTTTAAAACATTTCTAGTTTTTGCAAAATATGTTTTTAGGCGGCTGCATATCAGCCATCAGAGTTCTCAGAGTTCTTTCGCTCTGTTATCTGAGCCCCAATCTACTAAACAAACACTCCGACTCCTTATCATACTGCCTGTGACAGGATGGCTCAGTCCTAATTACCCAGTAGGACACCCTAATTATTAAAAGTGTATGGAGGAACGGACTTCATTAGTGTTGCCATAAAGCATCAGCTCGCTGTGGTGCTTAAGCAGTGAAAGTCACCTAAAATATCATATGACTGACAGCAATAGTATACAGCGCTGGGGCGGGTTATTACTGTATACAGCGCTGGGGCGGGTTATTACTGTATACAGCGCTGGGGGGTTATTACGCGCTGGGGCGGGGTATTACTGTATACAGCGCTGGGGCGGGTTATTACTGTATACAGCGCTGGGGCGGGTTATTACTGTATACAGCGCTGGGGCGGGTTATTACTGTATACAGCGCTGGGACTTTTGAGGCCGTGGCTGCATTTGTATTTTTGTCTTATTAAATATTTAACACCCGCAGCTGGCGAGTCTCTTGCTCCCGTAGGCTGTCTGGAGTTGGAGTACATTGGGCTTTATGCTGTGTATGTATATATGTGTATGTATGTATGTATGTATGTATGTATAATGACATTATTCCATTCTCCCACAGAGGAAGGAGTGGTGAAGCTGTACCTGCGCGGGCGCTCAGTACCGCTCTACGTTCCCGACTCGCTGGTCGCTTCGTACAATATAGAGGCCAAAGGGGAGCTTCCGCCGAAAGAGCTGCAGCTGGAATGGGTGTATCCTGAGCGGCCCCCGCTATGTCGCTAACAGATACTATCACCTCCTCTTCCCATTCCGTGTCAGACGCTTCCTCTCACATCCAGTGCCTTGCATTCTTTAAACATGGCGGCCGTGCCGTTAAATCGTATCACATACATTGTAGTTGTCATTATAAAGATCAGCGTTCTGTCCGAGGCCAGCATCCTAAAATTAACATTTTTATACCCTAAATATACCTTTCTTTGTATTTTAAAATAAGATATATATATATATACTGTATGTATGTGAAACCCGCTGCGATGTGGGATCTTCCTCTTTTTCCGCGTGCAAACTGTGAGAAGGGGTTTGTGGAACTGAATGGTTCATTAACTGCTTCAGTCCTGGGTCACTCGCCTTAGAGGGAACATCCGTCATCATTAACTAAACGTCTATAAGCCTGAGCCACGTATTGCCCTTGACTTGTGACCGGCAGATACGGGTATAGAGGGCGAGACTGTCGCAGCAACCTCTTTCTCCTGCCGTCGGGAGAGTTGTTGTACTTCGCGGCAGCTGTCTGCGTTCTGTATGACCCCGTGGCAGGCACCCAACGCCACTACCGGGGGCACACCGACGACATCAAAAGGTCAGATTGGGGTAGTCTTCAGACGTCAACCTACATGTTTCATCAGGTGGTCCTTCTGATGGTTGATTTAGGGGGTCGGGTTTGAATGGATGACTTTGGGTTCCAACCTCTACCCTTCCTTCCACAGTCTGGCCGTCCATCCGGACTCTGTGACCATCGCCAGTGGGCAAGTGGCCGGCAACTCTCAGGATGGGAAGGTGAGCCAATACTCCCAATGGATCTTATTCGCCCCGCGTCCCAACATATAGAGTTTCAGTGCATGCGCCCGAGTCCTATTTACCCCAAACTGTAATATTACACACCTGCCCTCTAATGTGAATGCCTGTTTGCCCGTCCCGATTTGTCCCCTTTGGCACCAATCCTCCATCTATCAGGACTTGCACAGGGTGTATCTGCCCCTTATGAGTATTTCTGCCCCCAGGCTCTGCCCCCTCACGTCCGGATCTGGCATTCAGTCAGTCTGTGTACTCTCCACGTGCTCGGAGTCGGAAGCTTCGAGAGAGCGGTGACCTGCCTGAGCTTCTCCAAGGCTGTGAGTGATTGTGTCCGGCGTAGATTGAGCCGCCGCCGCCGCCATGCTGAACGACCCCTCAGACTATTCCTTTCCTTACGCAGGATGGTGGGAGTCATCTGTGCGCATGTGACGACTCGGGAGACCACGTTCTGTCCGTGTGGCAGTGGCAACGGGAGCAAAAAGTGACCGAGGTGAAGGTAGGTGCTTCTCGGCCAGCCACGGACTGGAGAAAGGATCATTGGGGAGCAGAAGGTGGCAGCTGGGAAGCTCAAGCTATTGGCTACCACTGGGAGTAGCCACCGGTGTCAATGGGTTTTTTTCTATTTAGTGTCATTTCTTTCCTACATTTCGTGCTCTGCAGTGTTCCACAGAACCGGTACTGGCTGCCACGTTTCATCCGACGGAGCCCAACCTGATCATCACCTGCGGGAAGTCCCAGCTCTACTACTGGAGCATAGAAGCCGCCGCAAGTGGAGTGGCCGGCGTAGGACCCACTCTGAGCAAGCGACAGGGGGTATTCGAGGTGAGAGGCCGGGGGAGACAGCATTTTTTGGGTGATTCAGAGTTACAGAAAATTGATCTTGGTGAGAATTTTGAAATTCTGAAATAATACATACTGACTTATAAGAGGGACAAATACCTTAATGGATGATGGGAAAGAAATTGACTCTCAAGGCCATGAAAGATCCTTATTGGGGTGTCCAAAAGGAATTTTGGGGTTTGCTATGAAGGAACGTTCCGATGACCTTTGTTTTGATGGAGAAGCGGAATGAAACCGCGTGACAGTAGAGTAAGGAGATCTCGTGGAGAGGTCAGGCTCATCTAGGATGAGAAATTAATAAAATAAGGGGAAGCCGCTGATCGCAATTCTCGCTCCTCTTCCGCAGAAACATGAAAAGCCGCGTTTTGTCCTATGTTTGGCCTTCGCTGAGAACGGAGACGTGGTTACTGGGGACTCCAACGGGAACCTGTTTGTTTGGGGCAAAGGTGAGAAGATACATTCTGAAGAACTGACACAAACCTCTCACTATGACACCCGAGTGACCCCCTTCTCTGTGTCCTCTATCTCAGGCACTCACCGGATATCTCTGGCAATCAACGGAGCTCACGAAGGAGGAGTGTTCGCCCTGTGCGTCTGCCGAGACGGGACGCTCTTATCTGGCGGAGGGAAGGACGGCAGAGTCATCTTATGGGACAGAGAGTACAAGCGTGTGCGAGAGACGCGGGTACGGAGCGGGTAAACTTACAAAAGATGGGAAAAGGGAAAGAATGAAGAATGAAAATAATAACGTCCTCCCTTCCAGATTCCGGAGTGCTTCGGACCTGTCCGGACCATCGCCGAAGGCCGGGGGGGGGAGACTCTTTATGTCGGAACTACCAAGAACTGCGTGATGAGCGGAAACCTGGAAAATGGGCTCACCTGCTTAATACAGGTACTGGGTTTATTACGGGGGCCGAGTGTGAGACGCGGTTGAAAACCCTGGGCTGTAGCTGTAGCTCTAGGTGTCAGAACCAACTGATCTCAAAGCAAAATGCAGAGTCGGCGTAAAATCTCTCTGGTAATGAGGTCGGCGTCTATCTGGGGACATAATTCAGTGGATTGGTAAAGCTGGCGAGAAATGAAGTTCTATCCAAGAAACGTAAGGCTGATCTCCGCTGCGCCCGTCCTATTCTCACCCGATACGGAAAGCAGACGTATTTCCCTTCTGTCTCGTACAGGGTCACACGGATGAGCTGTGGGGTCTCTCCTCTCACCCCACGTTGGATCTGTTCCTGACTTGCGGACATGATAAACTCGTCCATCTCTGGAACAGCAAAGAACATCAGCCGGTTTGGACGACCACGCTGGAGGTGAGATGGTAACGCAATGAGCTGGACGGGAATAACACAATCCCGTTATCCCCGGCGTTATTTCCGGCAGATAAGATGGGTTTTTCGAGTAGGGGATGCCGTGCCGGGGGCCGTGTGGTTGGCACCGGATGCGCGTTTGCGTTGCTATAAAACATATTTGACTTTTATGTGCATACGATCCGATATTCCGGTTCCTGCGGGAATTTAATCTCTGGTTATAGAGATCTAGAGGCTTGGGTGAAGATTGATTGTGGCGGTGGGGGTAGGCACAGTGCCAAGCGCTTGGCAGGGGCACAGAATGTGCTGCTCGCCGGCTTTTTGTCTAGCGTGACTCTGAACACACAGGAGAACTTTCTCCGTCTCTTTATATGAGAAGCGTGGCCCGGAACCCAATGAACCGCAGAAAGAGACGAGAGGTTCCCAAATTAAATTATTTAAAATGGAACTGAAAGCTTTGCCGAGCAAAAAAAAAAAGTAAGGTTCTCCGGTTGAGTACCTTTGCATACTGATGTGCTGTTAGCTAACACACCTGTGGTGAAGCAGGGGTGTCCTTCTGCTATCCCCCGCTAATATTCCGCTTTGTCTCCGCGCAGGATCCTGCCCGAGCTTCGGGGTTCCATCCGTCTGGGGGTGTTGTGGCCGTCGGGACATCGAGCGGGAGGTGAGTTCTTGTGCACCGTCGGACACGTTACCAAGGCTTTTTCTTTTGTGACAAATCAACTAAGTGATTAAGCGCATGCCCAGAAAACCTGGCCTTTCCCCCAACCAACGAGGGTCTGAAAGCGAGGGGCACTTGGGCGCTGTCTGAGAAGCCGTGCCGCAGCCGGACGGGCGTTGAGGGTAGTCGGGCGCTGAGGGTAGTCGGGCGTTGCTTTTCTCTTCCGTCCTCACCGCTCTCCCTCTCTTTCAGGTTCTTAGTCCTGGACTCTCAGACTCATGTTATTGTAACGAGTATTTCCGATGCCAGCGAACAGATCAGTGTGATCGACTACAGCCCGGGTACTGCCCCCCATACTATCTCTTACTTCACGTGCCAATCCTTTGGGGGTCTTTTTTTTTGCTCACTTCTTTGACGTCGTGCCGTCTGTCGCTCTTTACAGATGGTCAGTATTTAGCTGTTGGGTCGCATGACAACTTTATCTACGTCTACGAGGTGGCCGAGGAGGGGCGAGAGTACAGACGTGTCGGCAAGTGTACGGTGAGCCATCTTAATGTAGATTTCGCTTTATTAAGTGTACTGGGGAGGAAAAAGGATATGGTTTTTAAGGTAACTGTACCCACTCCTATCACATTCCACTTATTCTACGGCATGTGGACAGAGTGGGTACTTGTCGTTTTGGGCATCTGGGTTGTATTGTGCAGGTCCCCAAACCCCCTCATTTCATCCGAGAAGTTGCTTTCTACCTGATTTAGGGGGAATTAATTCACTTGCCGTTTCTCTGACGCCGTTCTTTGCCCCCACAGGGTCACTCGAGCTTCGTCACACACCTGGACTGGGCATCTGACAGTTCCAGCTTCATGACCAACAGCGGAGACTATGAAATCCTTTATTGTAAGTGCGGATAACGACGCCGGGACGGTGTTTTCTTACAGTTCTTGGTTTTAACGTGTTTGTTTTAAAAAACAAAATCCAGACCGACTACGGCCGTCCACAGAATCAGGGCCTGAGCTACTTAGTTTGTCTTCCCCCATAACCCAGCAGCCAGCCCCATGTCACGCGTAACAAGCCGGTAAAAACGTCCCAATGAACGCAGCGGATGTCACAACAGCCCTCGGATCCGGGGTATTCGCTATGAATCCATTGCACTGCCGCTCACAACCAGAAGATGGCGCTGAAAAAGTCCCCATTCTAATCGGATATGTACAGCTTCATTCTACAGTATACTCAGCACTTTACTACACAGACAGAAGCAATATCATGCCTTTCTCGGGGGGTTCCAAGGAAGGTGTATGCCTCGTGCACGGGTGATCTGTTTAAATGTCCCTTTAAATCACCCAGCTACCTGCCTCTCGTCAGCAGCAGGTTTCTATTAGACTTGCCTTGCACCACATTAGATTTTGATAAATCGTCCTCTGAATGCCGGAAGATCCGACTGGGCAAGAAAAAGCAAATAAGATCTAGACTGCCGGCCACAATGATCCGGCACATCATACAATGACCCCAGGCTCCATGAGCTATGTGCCATACAGGCTCCAGGTGAGGCTGGAATTACCCTGCGCAAGCACAGGTGTCTCGCTTCGAATCGTTCCCAAATCATAACCCAGAAGGTGATAACACCGGCAAATATTCAGAGTAAACAGCGACCAAAACCAGCCCTGGGACTGCTCCCCATCTACAGGGTCAAGGTCCGACCGCACGGGTTCCAGGCGGATGAGTGGCAGCCCAGCAGGGTTCCCGAGGACACCCATGCGCAAGCAGGGAACCTAATGAAATGCAACACCAACAGCCCTAAATCATGGGACGTGGTCTCTTTTATAAATTATTCCCCGTACGCCAGCCAGACGTAATAAGATGTAAATCTGATTTCCTGTGGTAATTGGGAGAATAGGCTGATTTCCGTGCAGCAAAGTATGTGGGATCCTCTGCCATTTTTATGTATAGTATATATTTTTGTATATGTATATATATATATATATATATACAAAGCTAAGGATGTCGTCATCTACCCTCTCTCCACCGCAGGGGATCCGGATTCTTGTAAGCAGATCGTCAGCGCTGACGTTGTTCGGAACGCGGACTGGGAAAACGCCTCGTGTACCCTGAGCTTCCACGTGCTGGGTGAGAACCGATACCGACCCCTATCACAGCAGGGCATGCGCGGTGTAATATCACATTAACTATTTTAAAGAATCATGACTGTTGGGAGGTATGAGTAAATGTGCGGCTGCAACGGCCACCCAATAACCCATCCAGAAGCTATAGATTTTGGGGAACTATACGTCTTTCTGATCTCATAACGGTTCTTCCCCTCTTCCCCGTCTCTAGGCATCTGGCCGGATGGAGCGGATGGCACGGATATAAATGCAGTGACGAGGTCACACGACAAGAAGCTGGTAGCGACGGGGGATGATTTTGGGAAAGTTCGTCTGTATACCTACCCCTGCGTGGTGCCTCGGGTAAGAGTGATGTGTCATTCTGTACGATACATTCGCTGAATCTTTAGCAGACCGCTGTGCGCAGGCATTTCTGTCTATAGGATGTGTGACCTATATATATAAATGTATATGTACACATTCGCTTATCTGGGGTTTCTGCAGCTATTTGTTTGGCACGACTGTGTTATCTCTCCGATTTCAGGCACCGAGCTATAAATACGATGGACACAGCAGTCACGTGACTTGCGTTTCTTTCCTGCACCACGACGGCGCTCTGCTCTCCACCGGAGGGAAGGACAGCACCGTGCTTCAGTGGGCAGTCGTGTGACCCCCGCAGATCCGCAGAGCATCGCGCTCGACGTACACGGCAACCCGCGGAGGGTCTTGACCATCGTCTGGCTTCTAAACCAGCGTTTTGTCTCTATTCCTCGTGTGTCTCACCCTGGCCTGCAGAGAATATTGCACTCTCCCCAAACCGTAGCCTACACCGCGCCCTATCTGGGTCCTTTAGAGCCCCCGATCCCACCTCTCCGGAGAGCGCGGTGACCCAGTTTATTCATTGTCTTTCGATACAGTATCTCATCCTCTTAGAAGGAATCTTATTGTCTCCTGGTGAGAAAAGCTGTCCAGCTGGGGGTCTGCAGGCTGGGTTTGCTCCTCCAGGGCTTCTCTGCGGACCCCCAAACATGCCTGCCTGCTCCTGGGCTTTAGTTCATGACATCGTGGATGGAATGGGATTTAAGAACCTTAAAGCTCTTTAAAAGTGTTCCATTATAGCAGTGGACAGCGTAGCCACACACCGAGGATCGTTCTATATGCTGTAATGTATCTCACTATAGATTGTAGAGCGTCTCCGTAACGCACCCCTGCACCAGAGCGCCCCCTACCGCCCTCCTGTTTATAGATGAGATTTTCAGTGGATGTTTTTAAGATGCTGCTATTGAGAATTCACGGCAATAAAACGAATAAAACGTCTGTCGGTCTTTGGCTTCACGAAACGGCTGAAACGTTACAGAACTCCGCCGCACACTCACCCGCGTCACGTACTCCCCGCCAGTCAGCCCCAGTACGAGGTTGGCGAGGGTTTCGGGTAGGAGTCTAACGAGACAGTGTTAGGGGTACAGATCTACGGTTATCTATTCCGTATGTCCTTCCAACAATACATATAGCGGGGGCTTGAATTACTCTGTATTTATAATGAAAGTGGGGTTTAGGTCATGGGTTTTAATGTCTGTTGTGCCTGTGCAGTCATATCCCGCTACCCTGTGTTCGCTTTGTTCTTTCCGTCTCGTGATATGACACTTATTGCGGTATTAATTATTAATGCGCTGGCGTGAATCCCGTTTTGAAAGTCTGACTAGAGACACGCATTACATGTTTGGATGGGAGACGCGTGAACTCATCCCGAAAGGCTGCAAGATGCAAGTCTCTGCTTGTACACCTGCAAACACGCTAGTTATTTATAACAAAACACGAAAAACTCACCTATTCTTAATATTTCATCCAAACTCATTTATTTATTAGATGTTATAGGTTTAGCGATCCCTTGGTTGCTCTGAAAAGTCCATTCCTAGTAGACGCTGTGGAAGGAAGGTTTGTTTCTACGCTTCTTAAAACCACAACCATAGACCCCACCAACTCACCTTTTCCACGAGGTCTGGGTCTCCTTGACGTTCACTGACCAGGTCGGTGGTTCCTCCACGACGATAGCGGAAGCAGATCAGCTTATTCGATCGGCCTTCCCGGCGCGCCATTTGTCAGATATTTCCCCAATTGCGCTATGGCTGTCGATCCCGGTCTACGCAACCCTTCTGGGGCTGATTTATTGTCCGGGTACTCGGCACGGAAGATGAGGGGCAAGAAGAAAGGCAGATGTGGGCATGTGCGGCCAGGCGTAGGGTAGCACACCGTCACCGTTGCTTGTAACAATGATATATTTAAGAGTAGGAGTTCTTGGGTCCGACTATATATCTGGATCATGTATTTCACCCTCGTATTCTGATCCAATATTAACTCCTCTATCATCACCGATTTCTAAGTTTTGCCCCAATGATGCTGGCACCATAAATAAGCCCTGACCTCCCGGAAGTCCTAAGAAGCCCTGGTGAAGAATCAGCTGCTGGTCTTTCCCTTTTTTACCCCGTTCTCTTACCTTTCCCCATCACAGTAATGAAACCTAAAGACGCGGTCACGTCCAATCAGACCTCTTACCAAACATATAGAAGAAGAATCCTAAAGTTCACAATTATATCTCGCTTGGACTTTTCTAAACTTGCATCTTGAGTTTGTTGCCCTCCCCGAGGACTTCATACATTATCCGGTTCACTAACTTCTGAACTCGTAATGACATCCAGAGGTTAAAGGGCCAACAGTGGCTGTATAAACAGTCACAGGAAAAGCGGAGATGATGACATAAATGAGAGGCGGCGGCCCCCTTTTAATATAACAGCGCAGATGGAAGTGAATTATTGACTAAGTCGTATGAAGTGTAGGTGACGGCAGAGAAATCCAGCGCCGGCAGAAACCGTCCGCCGACTTCCAGAAACGCGCTGTCGTGATTCCCAACCCGCTCTCTATCTCGTGGTCTCCAGAGACGACCTTCTTCTGCCCGCCCCAGGCAAAGGGTCCAAGATGTTCTTCTGGACAAATACTTTGTGTTTAGTAACTTTTTCATTCTATACATTGAAATTGCAACTTTCGCTACTTGGAGAGGTTTATTAACGGAGTTTGCAATAAAGTCTTCTGCATTATGAATCGTGATCACAATGAGCTTCTCCCGCAACAAGGGCTTGGTTGGCCCTGTATAATGCATGGTTAAACGGGATCTCCCACAATTGTTTATTATTCGCATCTGATTAAAAATACATTTTGAAACATTTTGTGCTGTTTCCTTTTATAAGGAGGCAGCTGAATATCAGTTCTCGCTCTGTTATCTGATCCCCAATCTACTAGACAAACACCAAGACTCCTTATCATACTGCCTGTGGGACACAATAGAATGGCTCAGTCTTAACCACCCATCCTGACACTAGGACTAATTAAAGTCTACGGGGGAACGGACTTCATTAGCATTGCCATAAAGCATCAGCTCAGTGAGGTGTTTGAGTAGTGAAAGTCACCCAAAATATCACATGACCGACAACAATGGCCGCCTCCAGGTCTGCAGATAAAGGGAACTTATTGGGGCAAAATGAGATAAAACCAGGTTTTTTTGTTACCAACCAAGCGCCTGGGGGTTATTACTGTATACAGCGCTGGGGGTTATATTACTGTATACAGGGCTGGGG
>VKOC01026276.1:0-10637 GCA_009364415.1 Spea multiplicata
AAACTATTCAGCAAACCAAAGCTATAAATGGCAGGTGTCTTCCCTAAAATTAGAAATATCCCTTTGTATGCAGATTATAAGAAAGGATGGTGTATTTGGTATGATGTCCTTTAACATTTCAACATACTGAAAAAGCACAGTTTCTATAATACCATCAATTTAATGGTATGCCCATTATATGCTAAATAAACTTGAAAACTGCACTTATGTTTACATTTTTGCAATGCACCATATGGTAGATTTAAAGATATTTGCCATAAAAGAGCTATACTCACGTCTCTTTTGCTGATCAAGGATCCCCACATTAAAGGCTTTTTAAATCTGTTATATATTTTTAACTAATACATAAAATATGGTATAAGAGGAGGTTAAGCTGAATGTCAAACTGTGACCAAAGAAACTGTGTTTGACAACAGGTAGACTTAAATCTTTTATTTCAAATAACTGAACTTTACTATAATGTGTTGAAAAAGACTAATACTGCATATATCAGTTGATTAATGCCAAGTTTATTTTGGGGATGCATACTCTACAAGTGGCTATGTGACCAAAATCAGAGAAAATTAACATTATTGTCATGCTATCAAATAGTAAAAACATGGCTTTAAATCATGTTGCAATGAAACTAAAGCTAATTCACCACTCATTTCATTAGGGATTTATTCACTAATTATTTTACCGATTAAAGTATACATAACCAACTTGACCCTTAGAAAAACTTGCTAAGGGTTTTCCCTTAATAATGCATTGTCAGAGAGGAAATAATCTGCTCTTGCCCTTGAAATATCTGGCAACGGAGACTGCCTGAAACTGCCTGAAACTTGCCCTGGACCATGATTTGTTGTGATTGATATCACTACACTAAACAAACTAAACATTGGATTATATCACTACACTAAACAAACTAAACAAACATTGGATGAATAAATGTAGCACATTTCTAAGAATGAAATATTATAAGGTATAAGTATAAATTAATACCTAATGACCAAACATAACTCAATTATCTATCCATAAATATCCTCAGCCATTGTATAAATGCATCAATTGTTATGCAATCAGTTCAGTATATTTTTAAGAATCTTGCAGTCATGAAAATGTTCTATGTATTCTAGTATTCTATTGTAATAAGTAGTAGACTGACAGGCTTCAAGGAGCCTTGCGGTGAAAACAAATATGTTGCTATTAGCAACAGAAATACTCAGATGAAATATAAATTGTTAGAACAGACTGTTCTGCTAAAATAAAGCATAACAAATTGAATAATAATAAAATATGTGCATTTGTAAACAACCTTGAAAATAATGGTGTACAGAATAGCAAGATTGACATTCAAAACTGGCAGCCAAGTCATTAAAACATATTAAATTTGAGGGGAGCAGGGGCTGATTCATAACATACGATATATCAGTAAAGATTATTCTAACAGACCAGCACTAACAGGATCATCTAGTTCAGAATCTTTTAATTCCAAATGTGAAGTTTCCAAACCGTGCAGGATTTCTGTTTTTTTTGTGACATAAGCACCATGAGGATGTTAATGTGAATTAGTGGTTAGGAACTGACAGTGATGGATCCCTATGCATTTATCTTAGGAAAAGCAGGTATGCTGCACATAATCATATTTAGCAGCTCCCTAGTTTCCCTGTTACTCTAAGGGATCTGTATAATAGATATATATTATACTTCTATGTTTTTGGATAGTTATTCTTTTTCTTGCCCCACAAGAAATCTTTTGTCGCAGAGTGCCTACAACCCTACAGCCACCATAGCCTAAAACATGTATTTTTGGAGTATTTTTGTACCATAGTTCAGGAAAATGTGTCTAGTTTGTTCATATACCGAACTGCTTAAAATCAGGTATAGGCACCAACATGTTTCACTGGATCAGTGGAGGACATAGTCAATGTTTTTCATTTAAAACAGGCCTTGATAGTTTCCCTTGTTTAAAAAATGTATTAATCTTTTGTCACTATCTCAGAAAATGAAATAACTTGGTAAAGCATTAAAACATTGTGTTATGTTTGTTAAAATGTTGCTGTTCAGGATTTTTTAAAAGTATAAAAAGAGTATTTGATGCCTCCAGCTTCTATGTACTCTAAGTCCTATTGTTATTAAACGGTTAGCTTACCATAAAAAAGACAGGCGATATATTCAACCCTTCAGGGTCTTTATTAAGGCCGCTCAAGCTCCAGTTTGCAACCTAATTGTGAACAGGTCTAAGGCTTGTCAGCTTGCTGCTGTGCAACTAAAACATGATTACAGAAAATGTGTATCTTGAAAACAAGTGCAGATCTGATATTGGGAGGGGGACTCACACTAAAATACACTAACATTCACACTAACACACTCAGCCACTCAACACTAACATGCATGCACACTAACATACCCAAACACACAGTCTCACCACTAACACGCCAACATAAGCTGACACACAGTAACACATACCTACCCAGACACTGACAACACAACCACACACATTAACAACACAACTGTAGAACCACACTTATAAACACAAACTAACATACCCAGACACCCACACTAACAGACCCAGACACACACACATTCTCACACAGCTCACTTACCATTGTGAAGCTTAGCCTGCATTGTGAAGCCTTGCAATGGAAGCTGCCACTGCGAGGTCACACAACACAATGTGACCCATCTCAACTTCGCCTCCCCTTTGGAATTAGGGAAATAATAATGACATCAATATTTTTTGTTGCCTGGAATGCATTTAAAATATTATTGCTACAATGTTTTAAAGGTCTCAATGGATGCTTAGTATTTAAAAGCACTCCTGAAAATCCATAGCTGACCTTGAAGTATGGCTGTAATAATATGTCAGGTCATATCATACTATCTGATAAGATGTTGCAAATTGTTGGAAACTTTAACATATGCAATATAATAAAAGGCATTCTTTATTTAAAAGATTAATCTTTCCCATGCACTGTTTTGTTATTTTGTTTATGAATATTTCAGCTCATTTATTGTTTATGTCAGACCATCTGTGCCTTTCTAAATATTAGTTTCCAAGTCGCCCGATCTGATAAATTATTATAGGTAAAAAAAAAAAACAGAAAAATAATCCTCCACAGCAAAGTAATTAATGTTTTATTGTACATAGTTCCATTAAAAATCCACAGTATAAAATGATGCCTAAAATGTCTGAGACCCTTGTGACATTATAAGTGGTAGTTATATGATACATGATCACATTTATGACTGTCTGTTGGATATAGTAACAATTTATTAACACCAGCTGCTTCAATGGTATGTCAACATAAAACAAAGTGTCAGCATAAATACTCAAAAGTTATTCCATCCTAAAAGAAAAACCATATAATTAAATTATTCTAGGCCAGAATGTATCATAAAACATAATGTTAAAGATAATGGCAGCTAGACACAATTAAATATGCATTTTTTTCCTAACTGAAGTGAACCTGAAACTCACATTTTTAAATTTACAAGCAATTTAAAATCTAAATACAGATTATGTGTATTTTATTAAGTACTTTTTAAAAGCACATAAAATATTTTAATGCTGCTGTATAATTAACGTTATAAATCACATTCCCCTTGTTACAATGTGATTTTTAGTTAAACCAAAGCGTGTAAGAGTTACAATTTTACTGTATGTGAAGGTAATGAAAATGTATGAATAACAGCACAAGGATTGATTAATTATTGCATATTTTGACAACTGGTTTTACAATAAATTTTACACTAAACTTTTTTATATGCTGAAAGGGATTACATGTATGTGAAAATTCATTGTTGCATTAAACTTTTTTATGCTGTGAGATTAATCGAGCAAGATTTTTCTGACGGAGCCCCCATTCTCAAAACACTTAATGAAGGGTTGGCAACGTTAAATTAAGTTGAGTCTAGGCATATGGTCCAGGAATAAAGTAGCTATGAACTGTAGGCCACACAATTATCATTTTCATTATAAAGGCATCTAATTTAAATGCATGACCTGTAATCAATATGTTTTGAATTTGACTGAACCTAGTTAACGCTTAAATGGACAAATAGAGTTTTGCTTTATATTGTGGTTATGAATTAACTTTTAGGTCAGACTGAGCTGCTGCAGGATATATATCATTTGTGCATGATGAATGAGCAAAAAGAAATTGTGCTCTCAGTTGATGCTACATTTAATAGCACAGTGAAGATGATTATCTTACACTGACAGTTGTAGTCTTACTTAGAATTCTCATTTAATTCATCATTCATAGAACAGCTTAAATTATCTCATCTGGCTAAAGAATGCTTCCCCAGAGATGGTCTATAAATATAGTTGGATGTGTTCTGCCATAAATAACTATGTAGATACAGATGTGATTAAAGGTGCACTTCCACCTACTAATCACGCCTATTACTATGACTGCCCAAACCTTTCCTAGAAATGTATTCGTTTTGTAATGAATACATAGTTATGTGGCACAAAAGCACTGATAACTTTTCCCTCAACAACTCTTGTCTCAAATCTATAATTCCTGGTGAAGATTTCTAAATCTAATTCCTGGCAAAGGTTTATTAATCTGAAACCAGCGTGTAGTAAAAAGATAACATTATTGAGGGGTAGAAATATCTTATAGTATCACTTTGACATGCACCTTTAGCCAACACTGTAGGTTATATTAGCCCTGTTTATAATGTAGTAGATCAAACGTGTCTGTATGTAAGCATTTAATGACAGGGAAACAGTCAACGGTATCTCTGAAGGCCTGCTTGCAGTCTGCTAAATGCTTGCAACTAATTAAAATGTAGCAAAATCAATGTAGACAAAAATTCAATTTGCATGCGATCTTATTTCATAATGCGATCATTATCCTATTGAATTAAGTGATAACTCAGTAAGTATTTTCAGAGATCATGCCATGAAAGGTCTTTTACATCAAAGACACGTAAACTGATCCTGCCAGCTTGGCAGTAGATTTCTGCTGAATGAACTAAATTTTAATGGCTGTTGTCACTATAAAGAGTATGTAATGGATGTCTGCTATGTTTTGTAGCTACTTTGCGCTGCCGTCATTATATTTTGTGTATTAACCCTGCTGTATTGCACCCTGTCCACTCTCTTAGCATGCAATCCAGTTATATTCTGTAGGCCACTGTGTTAAGAGCTAATATGGAAACAACAAATAGTTTCTTCCATGTTTATACCTACAGTCATTTCTAAATAATACAGGGTTATATGCCTCTGGTAAAATAATAGGTCATCTAAAATCTAGACTAATAAAAAATTAGCGCACATACTTAAACTGTGAATTAGAAATTACAAGAAAACTCTTGGCTATAAATACAGGTTAAGGATTTCTAGTAGAAAACAGCACTGTAATGTTGAGGCTTGAGACTACACATATGCCATTCAGAGATGTATTTGAGCTACAACTTGTACAAATGTGCCTATTGTACTAACCGCTAAATAATATTTGTCCTGAGTTTATAAATACCCATTCTTTTTATGTTTTTTGGGGGATCTTGTTGTTAGTTATAGGGTGATAAGTACAATTAACGTAATACTATTTCAAAACCATTTTTTTACAAATCTGGTCATTATGCCCCATGTGCTATTTGGGACATCTCTAAAGCCGACCAATGCAATTTACCATATATTTTTTAAAAGTAGAGACCCTTAGGTATTTCAAATGTTGGAATTTTAACCCTTTCCATGCAGTAATTATACTACCACCCTTTGTCAAACTTTGTGTTAGTGATTTATTTTGTGTTTATTTTCACACAAATTGTAATTCAGATATTCATTTACAGCTCCTGAAATATGTCACTTCAAAGCAACACCCCGATATGTGTTAGCAACATCTTCTGAGTACAGTGATACAATCTATGCATGGGTTTGTTATTTGGGTTCTAAATGGCCCAATTGGGCAGGTGTGTGTGTGTGTTTTTTTTCTCTTCATTTTGACATCCAGTCAGGCTGCGTCTATGCCCTATTTGGGACATCTTTAAACCTAGCCAGTACAATTTGCCCCATCAAACCATGCATTTTTAAACTACCCCCCTGGGTATTTGAAATGCTATTTTTTTTTCTTTTTTTCATGGATGTTTGGGAAGCTACAGAGCTAACTTTCGTGCTTGCTCAAAAAATTAACTTTTTAAATTGACTTTTTGACATTTTGTTGGAACTGGATGGTTCCCCCAATGGTGACATCACTGCATAATTGTTTTTAAAAGTTACCAACTTTTTATTTGTTTATTTTAACTATTTTTCTTTTTTCCATTTTTTTAAAATGTTGAACTAGGGGAAACTACCTTGGCTACCAGTGAAGCAACAAGCAACTTTTAAATTTCTCATAATGGTACACCTGGCGCTATATAAAAAGCAGACCACCCTATACCTTCCCCCAGAGGCTTTCACCCCTCCTTAACTGCCTTGCAACAAGCGCAAGAGAGAATAATAATGCAGGGACTAATGAGGAGCTTTTAAGGCAGAATATTCACTGTATCACCGATAAAGTAGAGGTACTCAGTGCCTACCAGCAGGAGTAGAGTTATTATCCTTTACTAAATATATGGGAGTTCTTGTTCATAAGACCAAGGTATACAATGTCCACCTTTTACAACCAAATATCTCTATTTCTGAGGATTTGCAATAGAACAAACATAATACATTATTTTATGGATATAATGATGGATATAAAACTATTTCAGTTTGTTTTTGCTCTGCTCCTAAATTTATTTGTAGCTATAAAAATTCAATAAACCATTTTCTTTGTCCATTCTGTTTTTATTTCCTTTTAACCTCCATGGAGGTTTGATGTTTTTACATTTCTCATTTTTTGGCCTTTCACCTCCTGCTCGGACAATGTGAAATAGAATTATTCATCTGTTGCTTTATTCCCCCTCCTGTCATACTTGATTCTGTAGTTTAATCTTGAAGAGTTACCTGTATTATATATATATACATATATACTCACTGGCCACTTTATTAGGTACACCTGTTCAATTGCTTGTTAACACAAATAGCTAACTCATTTGGTAGCAACTCATTGTATTTAGGAATGTGGACATGGACAAGACAACTTGCTGAAGTTCAAACCGAGCATCAGAACAGGGAAGAAAGTGTTTCAAAGTAACTTTGAACGAGGCATGGTTGTTGGTGCCAGACGGGCTGATTTGAGTATTTCAGAAACTGCTGATCTACTGGGATTTTCATACACAACCATCTCTATTGTTTACAGAGAATGGTCTGAAAAAAGAGAAAATATCCAGTAAGCGGCAGTTGTCAGAGGTCAGAGGAGAATGGGTAGACTGGTTCGAGATGACAGAAAGGCAACAGTAACTCAAATAACCACTCGTTACAACCATGGTTTGCAGAATACGATCTCATTAAACACATTGAACCTTGAAGCAGATGGGCTACGGCAGCAGAAGACCACACGGGTATCACTCCCGTCAGCTAAGAACAGGAAACTGAGGCTACAATTCACACAGGCTCACCAAAATAAGACAATGGAAGACTGGAAGAACGTTGACTGGTCTGATAAGTCTTGATTTCAGCTGTGGCATTCAGATGGCAGGGTCAGACTTTGGCATAAACATGAAAGCATAGGTCCATCCTGCCTTGTATCAGCGGTTCAGGCTGGTAGAGGTGGTATAATGGTGTGGTGGAAATTTTCTTGACACATTTTGGGACCCTTAGTACCAATTAAGCATTGTTTAAACGCGACAGCCTACCTGATTATTGTTGCTGACCATTTCCATCATCTTCTGATGGCTACTTCCAGCACGATAATGCACCATGTCACAAAGATTGCATAATTCCAAACTGGTTTCTTGAACATGTCACCAGATTTCAATCCAATAGAGCACCTTTGGGATGTGGTGGAACTGGAGATTTTAATCATAGATGTGCAGCCGACAAATCTGCAGCAACTGGGTGATGCTATAATGTCCATATGTTTTAAATATCAGGGCATAATAACAATCATCTGTTCATTAGCAGGTCTAAAAATTAGATAAATACAACCACAGATGAAAAACAACACATGACATATTACACTGTGTCATGGTTTATTCAACAAAAATAAAGCCACAATGGAGAAGCCACTGTGATTCAACAGGTTAGAGCCACCTTTAGCAGCAATATTTTTAAGTAATCATTTCTGTATAACTTTATCAGTCTCTCACATTGTTGTGGACAAAAATTGTCCCACTCTTCTTTGCTACAGTTCCATGAGGATTGTGGGCATGTGTATATGCACAGCTCTCTTAAGGTCCCACCACAGCATTTCAATTGGGTTTCTTTTTCAGCCATTCTGTTGTAGATTTGCTGGCGTGCTTGGAATCATTGTACTGTTACATGACCCAATTTTAGCCAAAGTTTAACTGTCAGATGACCCAGCATTTGAATATATACAGAAGAGTTCATGGTCGACTTAATGACTGCAAGTTTCCCACGTCCTGTGACTGCAAAACAAGCCCAGCTATTACTCCTCCACTACTGTGCTTGAAAGTTGGTATGAGGTGTTCATGCTGATATGCTGTGTTTGGTTTTCGCTAAACATGTGCATTATGGCCCATAGAGGTATGCCTGTGGTTCTTAGATAATATACCACTGGTTAAAGAAGACGAAGAAAGAACGATCCAGGGCAGCGTTTCATCTTTTGTCATATTGATGTAAGAAATTATATGCACTTCTTAGAAATATACTAACACTAACTCACTCTAAATCGCTCCTAGAAATTATGACCCTCTTACAGCAGGGTTATTCTTTTAGGGAATGTGTGACGAATAAAGCACAAATACAAGCGTATAGAAAAATGTATATTGATATTGAATTAGGTTACTGTTACAGGTGATAAAACATATAACATACAGAAAACATTTGATACTAATACAAAACAAAAGGGATACTTAAGCAGGTTCTTGGGAAACCTTTCTCAGCTCACAGGCTTCTCCCGAACGCCATCTTGCGCAGCTTCGTTCTGAGTCTCCTGACCCAGGACACTTCTGTTCACTGCGCTCTCCTTTCTCCGAGACTCCTCTTTCTCCGAGACTCCTCTTTCTCAGAACCTCCTTTCTCTTACTCTTCTTTCTTCTTCTTACTCTCCTTTCTCTCTTACTCTTTCTCTTCTACTCAGACTCTCCTGACTATTGCCGCCCCTAACTAGTCATCCCAGAATTCCTTGCACCTCCCAGAAAGTGGTTCACCCAACCCTCTTTGCAGAGTTTTCCTGTATGATCTAATTATGTTGGAGACAGGTAGTCTATGTAAACATGCACACAGTTATGTTAATATAGATCGGCTTCAGTTGTCTGACCCCCTGTGGGGTATCCCACCTCTGTTGGAGCCTTTGTTCCAAACCCTTTGTAATGCATTACTATGCAAATGACCTTACATTGTAAAACCAGATATCTCACCTTATAGAAACCCAAATCGTCCCCAAAACATTATGCAATAAATGTAGTAATCACATTTTAAAGGCACCCTTCATTTCTTACAGTCCCCACCTAGAGGGCGAATGACTCGCATAGAAAATGAGCCCTCTCAAATAAATGAGTACATTTAGCACGTGTGCTTTGAAAGATTGTATGTTTTCACTGAGACACGAGTGACCTGACAACCACAGATATTTAAAATTTAGGGTACTGTAAGGCATATTTTACCAAATCATAGAGGCACTCACAGTTATATTTCACCAATAGTTTGAATTCCTTCAGCCATATCTTTAACCTTTCATTACCCTCTCAGACTTGGCATCACTGCAACCATTTGCGTTCACTCCCATCACTCTCAGGTACCTGTGCCACCAACGCTGCTCCCACCATAGCTTCCTTTAGCCCTCGAATTGCATGCCTCGTTTTAGGCCTCTGCCCACCGTGACATCTGGTGTATTTTCACACCAACCGCATTCCCTTTGCTGTTCACTTACACAGTGTATTGAAGAGACCACAACAGAGAGAAACTCTGTTTATTGAATGTGTGTAGTGGTGATACTCGTGAAGGTGTTTGCGCACGTTTACTGAAACCTGTATAGCAGGAGTGGGTTTGTGCTTCAGCCCTTGAAAGTGTTTTATCATTTCGCCCATGGCTTCTGGAAATTAAAAGATACTCTACACAGAAAGTGTGTATGGTTATCGTGCCCGAATCACTAGTGGTTCTCTTATCATTCTTGTCTCAGCATTAATATCTGGCTTTACAAATCTAAAACATTGTAAACACATAAAATACACAAAACATACATACAGTACATAACAGATACTAAAATACTAAGACATCCCATAACAGTAACCTTGTGGTATCTTTGAAAATGAATTTTAAACAATCCCAACGAAGATGGAGAGAGAACAAAAAAATGAGATTGAATGCTACCATTACATTCATAATGTCTTGGCAGGATGCAATCTATATAAAATAAAATATAAAAAGTCTGTTGCCATTCAGAAATAAGAATTAAAAATCAGATTGATTGAGGCTATATTTTGTTTGTAACCAAAATTTACTCTTCATTCTCTTCTTCCTCCTCTGACTATTGCAGCCCCTAACTAGTCATCCCAGAATTCCTTGTACCTCCCAGAAAGTGGTTCACCCAACCCCTCTTTCCAGAGATTTCCTGTATGACCCAATTATGGAGGAGACAGGTAGTCTATGCAAACATGCA
>VKOC01026277.1:0-10273 GCA_009364415.1 Spea multiplicata
AATGGTTGGATGAGTTTGGTGTGGAAGAACTTGACCGGCCCTCACATCAACCCCATCCCACACTTTTGGGATTAACTGGAATGGAGATTGTGAGCCAGACCTTCTTGTCGAATATGAGTGCCTGACCTCACAAATACTCTATTGGATGAATGGACAAAAATTCCCAGGGAAACACTCCGAGATCTTGTGCAAATCCTTCCCAGAAGAGTGGAAGCTGTTATAGCTGCAAACGGGGACCAACAACATATTATACAAAGTCATTGTTGGTGTAATGGTCAGTTGTCCCAATACTTTTGTCCACATAGTGAATATACACAATATTTGCTGAACCAGTGAACACGCAAGAACGCATTATCTACTTGGCAAAGGAAACACCCACAATAAAATAAAATATAGCTATTTGCAGTGCTGAGAAATATACATTTGGAGGTTTCCATGCTCAAACTGATTTTTTTGTCTATGCTTGAAAGAACTGATATCATATTGAGCAAGGTAATAACTGCAAATGTCACATTGCTTCTCTATGGAAGGAAGCACTTCTAGATAGGTTTTCAACACCACAATGCCTACATCCCATTAAATGAATTTGCCAGAATACACCCTTACTTTCTTATATGCCTGGTTTCCAAATAAAAACAAAATCCCAGTTTCACCAGTATATTTTACTGCTGATTTTTATTTCAACAATGACCATTAATACAAATATCAATCAGTTCAATTATTTTGCATGCATACATTTTTAAACAACTGTATTTTAAACAAAAGTTGATTGAAAGCCAATGTTGTTATTATTATTATTATTGTTTTATATAGCGCCATCATATTCCACAGCACTGTACAATGGTTTTGATCAACTGGCAAGTCCAATAATTAAATTATAGTATCTGCAGAATATATATGTGATGGGACATCAAAACGCTTATCCCATGCATACTGTCACATTTATTTGCCTGAAGAACAGGTATGTTGGACCGTGATCAACATTCTCTATCATTAAGATACAGAAGAGATAGACAACTTGTGTCACTACAGTGGTTACAGAACTACACCCGATCTATGGAAATACATGCAGAATTTGAGCCAGTGTTACATCATGACGCCCATAATTCTCACCCAGTCTAGACTGACTACTAGGGAATAAGAAAAATTCCCGGACTTTGCTAGTTTTAACATTACTAATAAAAAAGTTAGGAAACATAAACTTTGGGGTAGTTTATGAAGCGTGCACATTCGGCTTCACGTTTTCCGATTTGAGCTATGTTTGAAATTTTGAAAGGATTATTGATTTGATGCCTATTTTTTTCCACACATTCTGCATGCTTTTTTCATTTGATAGCATGTTAATCTGAAAAGCAAGCTAGCAAGCAACTACCGGTATGTTGAATTGGAGCCAATAGGGTGCAATGCTAAACAGAACCCAACAGGGGAGAAAAGCGTATGCCCAATGCCTGCACACACAAGCACTACGGCACAACTAGCAGCTTGCCTCCAATGATGCCGGCAGAGATGCCATAAAAGTAAGCAAGCAGGATTGCTTGCTCGTTTGATTGAAAAAGTAATTGCAATGGAGTCTGGTTTACCAACCGCCCGTGAAAAAAAAATCTGGGCATTACTGTCTTAAATTGCTACCTCACTGGGCCATATTCATTATAATAGCGTTACAGATAAACAACAAGCTTATTGACCATCTCTGGGGCTAAAGGTGCCACATGCACATGATGTGCTACAGCTTCTTACCTGGCCTGACAGTAGGATTGCTAGTCAGAGTAGTTTGCATTGTCATGGCTAGAAAATATATTATTTAACTTAAAAATGGACCCTTAAGAATAACGCTCAGACAGATGGCTCAGACATGACAGTTCCCATTTAATAGCAAGGCTTTGCATTCCATGTTATACTCATAGAATCCTTTTCTGCACAGTGACATCAGTAGAGCAGGAGGCACCAAACACAACTAAAAAAGAATATCAGAAAGAATGTGCAGATGAAAGATTCAAAGTCAGAAACTCCATTAATATGCTAAAACGTTTTGTAGTTGAGGGTTAGACAAGGCCACGGGAATATGCAAAAGTCCCCTGGCAATGATTTATGATATATCAGTAAAAAACGAATGCTCCACAGAACTTTGTTTTTTATGGCAAGCATCATATTTAAAACATCGGCGGTAGATCATTTATTTGTAAATCACAGAGCGGTTTGAAAGAGCCTATCGCCATAGCCATTGTTAAAGCTCGGTTTTATGTCATTTCCAAGGTGAAAGAAACATTAACATCTTCAAGAGAGTGCCTGCACTGTGCAGTGCTTGCCATTATGTAAAGCAAGTGTATTTATGTGCCTGGTGTGTACATTATCAGAAACCAGAGCTACAAACGGCATGCTCCAAATCAAATCCCGTAGACAGGGACCTTGGCAAGTAGAGTCTGGACAGTGATAAACGGCCAATTTAGAGGAACTCGTAAACAATGTTTATAATGTGGCGTAAGTTGCAAGAAGCCACATAGAAGAAGACTGCACACAATTTCACCTAATTCTTTGTAGACAACTTCTTGAAGTAGACAATGGGTGTAATGGTGACATATGACCATACCTAGGGATATCTCAGAGCTGGTCCCTGTGAACTCTACCCAGCCTTCTCCACACGAGAGACCTAAAGGAGTGGAGCCCACGATATCCAAATAAATAGGAAGGGAAGTAGATGGAGTGAACCACCACTCTGTCAAAAACAGTTTTCTGCCATGCAGATACAAAGCCTTGTATTTTAAGCCTTGTTATATGTAACTCAGTACCTTCTGAATTCATCAGACACTAAACAGTCCTATATAGAAAAAATGCAAGGGGAAATGAGACGTTACAAAGAAATTAGAAGGTAGACAAGAAATTTCCTTAAGTGGTGGTAGAGTTACAAAGTCTGAATGCTTTTGGCCAGCTTGGCTAAACATTAAGAGAGGATGATTTAATCCTAAAAGAAGCATCCTAAAAGAAGTGAGTCTTAAGGGATTTTTTGAAGGACCCCATTCAGGGGGAAATGCGTATAAGCCAAGGGAAGGCATTCCAGAGAATAGAGGCAGCCTTTGAAACGTCTTGCAAGCATGCATGAGAACTAGAAATCAGAGGATAGGGCAAACGGAGGTCACTGGATGAGCAGAGAGACCAGTTAGGAGTGTATTCAGAGATCAGTGAGGAGATGTTCTGTAAAGCATACCATTTGGGGGTTAAATTAAAATATTAAGCACAACACCTATGCCCACATGAGAAGATCTTACACAAACCAGCTCTGTCCTGAGTCTTGAGGGACGGAGTGTGAGAACGCTGTGTTCCGGAGACATGAAATTAGGCGAGATGGTATGCTACATTGAGTGTGCATCCGAAACCATGGATCCAGAAAAAATAATTAACTTTTGGATTAGAACCATAATTAACTCATGTTGTATAGATTCTTTGTAATGTGAAGCTTTATGACTAGCACGAAAATTAATAAAGAATTAAAATGAAGCGTATCATGCTTATTCAACTGAAAAAATCATGTTCTACTGCCTGAGGATAAGGGAAATTGGCAAACATGGCCCATTGATGCATTTTGGACATGAAAAATAATAAAAAGTGTTTTTGGAAGAACAGAACAAATGCAGGACTTATATATATATTTACTGATTTCCTTCAGATTCAAGATTTGTGACAAGTAGCTCATCTGTAGAATCCAGAAACTATGGCAATTCAATTTTATTTCTATGTATAAACGAAGACACAATAGCAAAGTAGGATACCTTTGTTGGGAGGTGTTGGTGGAAGCAAGTAGAAGCAGTATTGGAGGAAGAGAGGGGATAAGCAGGAGGCTGGATATCATGTTTATATTAGGTGATATCATAAGGTGCCCGTATGGGAGCTGCAATGGAGGTCTACGCATCTGGGAAGATCATCAGATACCCAATCATTCAATAAATTCCACTGCCTTCAAAAGCTGCCCGAAAATGGGGGCAGTTGTGGGGTAACTTGCTGTTTGTGTAGCACTTAAATTGCATCTAAAACGGTTCTATTGCATCTTAATTTCCACGGTTAATTGCTTTATCAACTTGTATGAACATGCACAGGGTCCCAAACTTGAAGGGCATTGCTGGGCCTGTATAATGTTTGATCAGTGAGATTTCTCCAAAGTTTCCTCACCCATTAAATTGTGTATTATGCAGGGCAAGCTCAGTCCTTCTTGCTGTGTTGTCCATTTATAAATAGTGAAGTAAGAGAGCTAAAAACCACACATATATTAATGCTGCAGATACATATGAACAGTGTTATGATGTCATGCCATTTTCATGTTATGCAGTGTCATGCTGTTTCCACTTTGTCATGGGATGGTCATGTCCCACCCGTGTAAATCCAGATCATACCCACTTTACTCATGTGATAACCTTTTTACCACAAATATACATTTGGAATGCAGAGTGGGGTTACAACAATAATGGAACACAACACAGCCAGTTATTTTTAAAAACACAGGGGCCTTGTGTGTTGCAATTGCACAATGACCCTTTAGTGGGATAGTCCTGTGCCAGAGAATAAGGATGTCATGACATTTTAGTAGAAGAATGCTAAAGATGCAGGGCCTGCTATTTAAATACAATCCTATCCCACACAGAATTATGTGCATCTGCTCAGTAACGGGACGATGTAACCTCTGACACTCTGGTTTTGAAACAACTGTAATGTTCTTCTCTAACTTTAGCATATCTGTCACACTAAGGAAAAATGACCTAAAAATAAAATCAAGCCTCACTTAGAGTTTTAGAGACCACAGCTTTCCACGAGGCCTTTCAGTCGGTAAGAGGATTATGTCTCTCACTTTAAAATTTTGGCAATTTGACGTAATGACAGCTACAAAAATGTGTGATGTCTGATATTCCATTACGGGTATCAGAAACATTGCTGTAGGACATGTGCCCTTTGCCGATGAAAGCATCAGCTCTCCTAGTAAATGCATCAACACAACACAAGTGATATAAAACACACTTACACCTTACACTGACTCTTCATCCGTGTTTAAATATGTATTTACAGTAACACTGTATGAAAAATCTTTCTATATATGATGTCTTGTGCGGATTTTACACCTTACTCAATTTTATCTGTATGCACTGGGCCATTCACACCCTGAAAGGCACCCTCTAATTCACTGATATATATATATATATATATATACGGTATATGTATAATATATACCGGTATATATATATATATATATTACATACATACGCTCATACGCTCATCAATAGGTTCTAGAGATTTTCTCTCAGCTGGCATGTGTGGTCTACTACGCAACAAGAACAAAACAATGAGAACGAAGAATGAAAGCATCTATCACTTTTTTAAGCAAGTCGATGCAATTCCTATTTCATTTGTGGACTGGATGGCTTCACATTAGAGGAACAAAGTACAATCTGGTTCTTATCTTCTCTTAGGGCTTTATCCATTATAATGGCACCATTTCTGTCACTGCTGTGCAACACTGATGTCTCTTTCATTCCATTCTCGTCTTCCCAATTAGGTTTCTTATTTTCCCTTCCTCAATCAATGTCCAGCCACAGCCACTTCCATTTCTGGACCCTTTAATAAACCATTGAGATTGTTTTCTTACATCAAAGCAAGAATAGTGTAACAACTTGTGTTGTTACATTTATTCTCTCTTCCAATCTGTTATGTAAAGATCTCATTCTGCTTAGCAATCACTCACGCCATATTCCAAGTTTGCAGACAGCCCTTAGGGACAACCATCTCATCATCTTCTTAAGTAAGCTAATCAAATCACCCCAAGCTATTCAGACTGTTTACTGACCTAAAAATAATACCATGTCTCCTGACTTGAATGTATACCGTCATCCTGACATATAAGAACTGAATCTCAGAGCATTTTGCGCATTATCAGTAATATCTAGACATCCTCAGGGAACGGTGGCTGCATGATGAATGATATAATGAAAGCAGCTTCAATAATTTCTACTATTATATGGCATGATTTAATGAAATGCTCTTCAGTGGAGCTATGTGGGATGGAGATTAATAGAATTAGTCAAAATTAGTGATGGAGGAAGAGATCAGAAGTATAAAGATCAAAGGGTTCCTCAGGGTTTCAAATGAATTACCATAGAAACTCAGGATCTCATGCACAAGGCATTTCTAGCTGTGTGACTGTGAAAAGTTTGAAATGAGAAGATGAAAGATAACAACATAATATTTTATAGACCTTTTGCTAAATGAAGCTGAAAAAAATAAAAGAACTGCAAAAAATAGTTGCCATTTTGAATAAACTCTTTGTGTACAAGCATGGTGGATCAATCATAGAACAATAATGATGGTTCTATAACGAAATAAAGGGTTGTAGAATATAGTTCTTCATAGAGCTGAAAATTGAATGATGAGGACACGTAACATTTACCACCATGCAGAGCAACTATTTCACTTCAGTCAACAGATAAATAGAAGGTCATGTTTCAGATGTGTTTTGCTATAAATGTAGAGCTCTTGAAAGAGATGTCATATTAATGGAAAAGATGATATATATAATTAACTACAAACATTCACCAAAAGATTGGATCTGCAATAACATATTAAGATTTTTTTATAAGGATTACTGAGGAGGCATATCATAGCTTCCTAAAGGTTCTTAAATGTCCTAAGTCTGTAATTTTATTGTTAAAATCAAATAATAAAAAATGAATATAGCAGTATTGGTCCAAGACAAGTTGGAGTCTTTCATGAACAACAAAACGCCTTTTATTAGGCCAACACAGAAAATCATTTAGCGTCATTAAGCTTTCATGACTTTAGCGGTGTACATTTTTTTTTCTATGTCACCATAGACTAAAAACTCCATCTTGGTGAAACCAACAAAGAGAAAAAAAAACTACTATGCATAGGGTTTGGGTTGGTACTGAGGTCTGTGTCTACCAGACAAGTCGCGAAGGAAGGGCTTGCTAAATATTAAAATAGTTTGCATTAATAGAGTGTTGAGTATCCATTTGTAAATCTGCAGGAGCCCCTAGCACTTTCAGAAGTATGACCTTTACAAGAAATCCTTTTGATTTATTATAAGTACATCTAAAGAGCATTTAATAATGAATTAACTATTTATCACAATAATGAATTAACTATTTGCCTGCATGTTCCTATGTGACTTCATTATTTTAAATTGTGGTGGCTACACACAGTATGATGGCTAATAATTTAAACCATTAGCTTTCTGTCCTGTATATACCCAATTTACTTATGAAGGGCCTGATGAGGAGAAATGCCTGTAAGGTACCATGCCATGATTAATCAAGCTTCCTAAATGTGTATAGATTTCATGTTATGAAATAAAATGTAGCATACCTACAATAATACGAAGCCCCGGATTATCCATTAGACATGCAAGGTACGTGACTAAGGACCCAAAAGCTCTGAAGCCCCTGGTGCTTTAATGGATAACCCAGCTACTGTGTTACCTGGAAGACGTGTCTGTATGTGTGTGTGTGTGTGTGTGTATACAGTACATGTGTGCGCAAATGCATAGGGCCCCTTAAGAGTCTTAAACCAGGAATGGTCACAGGGTGTCTGTACACAGTAAGAGAGCCACATACAGGGACAGATTGTGACACACATAGATGGGCTCACTAAGAAGTGTTTTATGGCATGATAATACATTTATACAAACACTTATATGTAGTACACATAGGGGGAAAGCAGAGACTGAGATAAAGACATGCACATATGCCATAACTGGAAATATTCTAGGGTAGGCTACCCAGAGCTTCCATTCCATGGCTTTGTATAGAGGTGGGATTGCTCTTGATTTAGGAACTGGTTTTAGAGCAGGGGCAAGTAGATTAGGATTAAGCAGAACCTTGTTGAGGAGAGTGTGTGGTGACATGTTGCGTCCCAGTCTGGAGGAAGAAAAAGATGACCAGGAGACTCGGGGAAGCAGAATTTTAACGAGAGAGTGGAAAAGGACCCTACAGTCACTGGCACTTCTGCTTTAGCCAGGGTTCATTGCCACAAAATATGTGATGTATGTTGAAGGTGATTGTGGTTTTGATTCACAGATCCTTCTGTTAAAGATGACACCAGCTAGGTTGCCTTTAAAGAATTTGACAACCGGCTGCAATCAATAGGGAACAGTGAGGATTATGTTTATGTCGTGTTTGAAGTTTTTTAAAGAGCGAATATGTATGATCAGCCACAGACACTGAAATGACTTTATGGAACTTTGCTTCCAATTAGAAGTCAGCCCATGTGACCAAAGAGATACCAGCTTTACAATGTGGCAAATATGTCTCAAAAGTATTTGCCGACGTTTGGCCAATGTAAAGACAAGCTCAAATCTGTCTGCACTTTCTATTATTACTAACTATGAAGAATCCGATAAAGTGCTTACTACAGGAAATGTACCAGCCTCAGGAACTAACCTTTCTCTAGCTAAATCAATTACCGAGAGCAGAGCTGCTCTCCGTAGAATGCACGACAAGCGTAATGTCCCTTACAAGCGGCTGTTTGCTCCGATCCAGCTTTAAGGATGAAGACTTCAATCCATTGCAAAGTGCTTCTTTTACCGCTTCATTGTTCCTTGATGTAAGAATTCTGTTATTTTAAGTTCCAAAATGATACTTTTAGCGCCCAATAATTGACCTTGCAAAAACCTGCTCT
Organism: Spea multiplicata; assembly: GCA_009364415.1. NCBI lineage: Eukaryota > Metazoa > Chordata > Amphibia > Anura > Pelobatidae > Spea > Spea multiplicata. The sequence continues at coordinate 8,671 of VKOC01026277.1, forward strand.
AGACCTCAATGCAAGAAATCAGTGATGTTAAATAGATATCTCACAGTCACACTACTGATTATATTGACTCTGGAGCTTCAATATGTATCCTTCTCGCACATAGAGTCCAGGATTCAGTATTTGCCCATATACACATTAATGTTGTAAAATATATGGATAACAGACAGGTAAAACACACAGAAAACACATTCAAAAATAGGGCTGATAATGTTTAGTCCGTACGGCAAGCTGAGTTAGGAAGACATGGTAACACTGTGGCCCCCAATGCATTTTCAAACAGCCCCAGTTGTGGCAAGATTTCTTGTAAGAAATATAAAAAACATGGTTCTGTTTATGTCCTTTTCTTTTTCTTTAGACTGATTGTAAGCTCTTTTTAACAGGACTTTTCTATATTTCTGTTAGTCTAAATAATTGTGATGTTGTGTCCGCTTTGCCCATTGTACAGCACTGTAGAATATAATGGAGCTGTTTTAAATAATATTAAAAAAAATGGAGGTGCTAAGCCGCTCTTTATTATCTGAGATGTACAGTGAGCTATGAGCTTAAATGCTATGAAAATAAGCCTTTTTTATGCAGCAGAAAGTGCGTGTTATGTAATTAAGACCTGGAATACATTCTCGTCACATCTGCAGGACCCAAATCAGGGTCTAAGGTTTGCAGAATATAGTCTTTGTCAATCAAACAGGGCAAACATACGAGCGTCTCCATCTCTAATATCTATGCAAACAACAAACCAATCTCAGGAGACGTATGCATGGTAATCAAGCAATCTAATTAACCAATGTGATTACATAATAATTAATATGCAAAATGTTTTAATGAGTCAATATTTTTATCGTACATCGCCATATCAGTCTCATACATGATACGGTATGCTAAGCTGTCTGTCACTGTAATCAGAAGGCTCCAAAGGTGCGGGTGAAATGTACATTAGCGAGTGGAAAGAAACTATTTGCATGACGATGTATGGTTATGTTGGCATCAATAGAGAATAAAAGCACGGGGGTTATATAGTATGAAATTCAAGTACATAATGGTAAAATTGAACCAATCAGCAGGAAGACTCCATCATTCGCTCTAGTGATTACATGATATTTGCCAATTTGCACCAGAATTTGTCAATGTACATAATCTCTTATGTGGTGCTTTCAAAGTTTTTAAACATTTCAGCAATGTGATGGAGTCATGTATGTTCAATGTTCAAATCCTGAGCTACCAGACATACTAAAACCAATGCCTCCAAGCAATACAAATCTTTGCTGCTCTTCTACCCCAATTTTACACATTATTTTGATTAAAAAAACTCCATTCTGCAAGGAAGTCCTAGAGGCGACAAAAATAAAACTTGCTTCACCCCTTTATCACATGTTGATTATTATCCATATCCACGTTATCAACTTTAAATACCATATTTACATTTCCAGGACCTCAGAATGTTTTGTCGGTATGAGTGTATCCAGCGGTATATTCTGGCCTAAACTGACTGGGCCTATAGCCGTAGGTCAAGGGAGATGGAGGTCACCCGCCACAAAATTGGGGCACAGATTGACCTCTTGAGCGGTCTGCTCTACCACTGTGACACTGCTCAACGGGCTGGTTAGAA
>VKOC01026278.1:0-33064 GCA_009364415.1 Spea multiplicata
TGTAGAGTTCTGGTAATAATCAACGATCAGGTAATATTTCAGTGCAAAGATATTTTAGTCTTTAAATTATCTGTACGGTTCTTGTAGTTGTATCTGATTCCAGTGACATCTGGATAAACCTAAAGTGTTAAATTTAGTTGATTGTAGCGTTGAAAAGTACATAGTAAATCTCATTTCATACGATTAGAAAATTGTTGAATTATATCTGGGTTTAATTCGTATTTTTTATCCAATAACAATGTTTTGAGCAATCCTTATTTTTCAAAAATGTCAAACGTTAACTGTGGCTTTTACTCTCATGTCATAGAGCAGGGCCTGACAACCCCAGGTCGCCATGGCGACCGATAATTTTGCGCTGGCGCCTAGCTGTTTGTGAGCCAAACCGGCGTGCAGAGAGACAGAGAGAGACTGAGCAGGGCCCCTGTGTGGAAGTCTGCGTGTGAGAGATCTGCAGTGCAGGTAAGGGGGTGAAGGAGGGTGTATGAATGTGTGTATGAATGAGTGTGTGTGAGTGATAGCATGGTTGTGTAAGTGGGGGGAGGAGCATGGCACATGGGGCTCTAAGTGATGTGCAGCATCAATACACAAGGGGTGGCAGCAAGCCAGGTTTCAGCATGTACTCCTATCATGCCAAGTCAGCCAATACATGCTGGAACCTGGGTATGCAGTGCAAAGTGTGAGTGCTGGGGCAAAGTGTGGATGAGTGCAAAGTGTGCAGGGCAAAGTGTAAGTGCTGGGGCAAAGTGTGAGTGTAGTGTAGGAGTCCTGGCTCCTAGATTTAAAACAAATTTGTAATAGAGCACATAGATCATGAGAGGATAGGTGTCTTGGATTATTGGTTATTGCGACCCAGCAATACAACAATAGTTATATAGAAAGGGATGTTGTGAGCAAATATAGTATATATGACTGCTATACAAACGATACGGCATTAATAAGCACCAAGATCCCTCACTTTATAAGTTTATGCAGAAATTAAAAGGTTGCGGGGGATCTGTTAAAAGCCCCATCGTTGGCTCTTGCAACCCAAGATTGAGCTCCCATAGCCAGCTACTCAGGACTAGACCCTAGCCGACCACTTCTTGTGTCTGGAAGCTGTGGCCCCTTTCTGGACTTTGGGGCCTGGTGAGCAATTGCAAGCTTTAGGACCTGGCGGGGGTGGGCACGGGTGGGACAGGGCAGGGCCCCTCTTTTAGGTTTGTACTGGGCCCCAAGATTTCTGATGGCAGCCCCCATTGGATCGTTCAGGAAGGCTGCAGCTACCCCATAATCCTTTACCTGGAGGGTAAGGCTGGGGCATATGCCCTTGATCCTCGTCCTCCTCGTCCTCCTCCTCTGGAAGCTTCGCTATGGAGTTGTTTCGCTTCTGGCTGCTGCTTTCCATTAAGAGATTGCTTGAAAGGTAAGACGTGATTTGTAGAGGCGTTTCTCCATTACCTAAAGTGTAACAAGGGCCACATTCAGGCACCCATAGGCAGAGTCCTTTCAACCCCATGGCAAATATTTATATTGCATAACTGAATTACTTAATGTGCGAAAGTGGGAGGGGCATGGGCAGATGAAGTAGGAGGGGCATGGGCAGGACCAGAGGCCATATCAAGTGGGAGGTACATATCTAGGATGGGATATCTAGGATGGGATGAAGGGAGTGAGGCATGGGAAGATGATGATGGAGGGCATGACTACGATAAGAGGAAGTGGGAGGGGCATGGGCATATGAAGCAGGAGGGGCATAGGCAAGGCCAGAGGAAATGGAAGGGACATGGGTAAGATGGGGTAAAGTGGGTGGGGCATGCCCATATAAAGTGGGAGGGGTATGGGATGAAGTGGGCAGGGCATTGGCAGATGAAGGAGTGGCATGGGTAGGTCTAGGATGAAGAGGGTGGGATATGGGCAGATGAGGTAAAAGTGGCATGGGCAGGATCAGAAGTAGGTGGGCAATGGGTATAAAATGGGTGAGGCATGGGAAGGTGATGCTGGAGGGGCATGGGTAGGATAAGAAGAAGTGGAAGGGGCATGTGTAGTATGGGGTGAAGTGGGTGGGGGATGGGCAGAAGAAGCAGGCGGACCAGAGGAAGTGGAAGGGACAAAAGCGCATGGACAGGGCCTACAAAAACAACACAAACTTAGTGTCCTTGGCATGGAAACAATCCCTGATAACATATATGGATTCACATTGACAGATACAGTTGTTACAATGTTTCTTGGCTTTTAATAGAAGAAAATGGCATTTAGAGCCAGTTGCCAAAATCAGGAGGAAGGGGTAATCTGGAGTAAGAGGCGCCGTGGGCAGGCGCTGAGAGCTTCTGGAGCGGAATCTGGATTTTATGTGGCAGATAATGGAATCCCTTACGTTTTATTTCACTTACTTGTCAGGTAGCAGCCCAGGCTCAGCGAAATATTGTCAAAGGCAATAACGGCATCTGATTCCTTGGACCAAGAAGCACGGATTCCCAGCCAAAACCTGCTTGTGGACGAGGCAAGAAGGAGGCTTAATGTCTCTCTTAGTGCTAAAGAACACAGCGATTACTTCATTCCGAGGAAGTCCAAGCTGTAACTTAGTTTAGAAGAACGCAATAAAACCTATTAGCGGAATTGAATGAAAATGATATTCTGTCCACATTTCATAATCGGGGAGGAACAAGCAGCACATGGTAATTGTATTAAAGGGAATCACATTCTTTACTGAAGCCTTCTTTCTTAATAGAATATTTAATTTGGATCCTGTTATGTTTAATGCATTTTTGGAATTAGTTTTTTTTTCTGTTGGTCGCCGAGGCGTGAAAGACATAGACCTCTTCTGATTCACGGACCGCCACCTCTTAATGCTACACATGTTACAAGCTTATCGAAATAATGTCTCAGAAATGATCTACAGAACAGGGGCGAGCTGGCAAGGGTGGTGTTAAGGGTGACACTCCAGCTATCATACACACTTCAATGTACGTGACAGATCTATTTAAATATTTGTGGTGCCCCCCCTTGTAAATGCATAGGGGGGGGGGGTCTGCAGAATCCCCTACATGCATTTGCCCCTCTCCCCACACTCCAACTATGTGCCTTAGAGGAGTTCACCCCAAAAAATATCCTGACCTAGTTACTGCTACTTAGCTCAAAAAAACATTTTGGGTGAGGTGGGGGTCTAATGAGACCCCTGTATACATGAACAAAAAGCCCCAATTGATTTCAATTAAAGCACTTTGCTGACACTGATTGGCTATTTCATGCAGCCAATATATTGGCACAAAATATTTGACCACAAAGGGGTTATTCTGTTACAGCTCTGGAGCTGCAGCTTCCTTCCAAGGTTAGTATTATTTTCCTTTTTTGGCAGGTTAAATGGATGCCTATGAATGCACCTACAACATTCACTGATCAGGGGGCTCCCTGAGACACTAGAGTGTCTCTTTAAAGGCTTTGGATGGCTACCAGAAGATGTATTTGTTTCCTGCCATCTTTCCACTCTAGCTGGATCCTTTATGTGCTCCATCAATGGGCTTTGAATGCAGTATCCTGTTATAAATTGGTCCGATAAAAGGTATTACTAACTTCTACCAATTATTTTTGAATACATAATGATTACTTATCATTGCCGATGATCAAGTCTTATCTTTACCGATTAACTCTTACCTCTCCATCACATGTTGCAGAGACAAAACCATAGGCTGCCAAATCCCCAGTCCTTCCCCGTTGGAAAAATGCCACAAAGTCCTGCTTCTTGCCTTCCCGGTTTTATTGTCAAACAACAGGACGGAGATGTTCCCCAGTAGGAGCCCTTCCAGAAAAAATGACATCCGCAGCTAACGGGAAGAAAAAAGAAAGGGTTAAAATGAATCTTATTCAACATTTGAGGGTAATTCCCTATCCCTTGGTAACTAAAGAAGCCAGTTGTTACCGTGCTATAAAACTTACCATCTTCAGGCAGCTATTAAACCCTAAACCCGTTGATTAAAGGTGCTGTTCCACCTACGTGTTTTTCTCCAACTTTTCCTACTTTTGTATATATGCTTTAAAATAATGTACATTTCTCTGTAGCTTCATTAGGACTTCTTAATATGTTCCCGGTGCACAAAATTAGGCTGATCCTAACAGACCCACTCAATGGACGCAAGAACTGGACAGGGTCTTTTAATGCCATTTTACAAGGGAGGGAGTGAGGGTGAAAGGAAGGCGTGAGAGGGTAAGTAATTTGTGAGGGAAGTAGCCAGAGAGAGTGTAAGGGTTAGGTATGGAGTGAATATGTACTGTATGTATGTATGTTGCTTGTTAGCGTGAGTGTGTATTAGTAGAGGGAGTGTGTGTTAGCGTGAGTGTGTAAGTGTATGCATTAGCATAAGTGTGTAGGTGTATGTGTTAGCATGAGTGTTTGTGTTAGCATGAGTGTGTATGTGTAAGTATGTGTTAGTATGTATAAATGCATAGTTTATAGAGTGTTTTAGTACGAGCATGTATGTGTAAGTTTGTGTTAGAGGGAGTGTGTGTTAACATGAGTGTGTATGCGTAGGTGTGTGTTAGCATGAATGTTTATGTGTGGGTATGTGTGTTAGAAGAGGGGGACCTCTTGGGAAGTTATCTGATATAATTGGCTCAAAAAAGATATGATAAGCGCCTTTTAGACAGTATCTTATAAAAATTCAAATGGCTTTATATAGTACACAAACACTCCTGCGCACATATACTGTATTTATATATATATATATATATATATACACAAAGGATCCCTCCATAACTACAATCAAGCTATAATCACTAAACTGGAAGTGATTTACTTAGGAAATTATAAAAGGTTTACTCCATCAAGCTACTTATGTGTGAAGGGGAGCTGGCCCTGTATAATGTATATGTAATATGGGGGAAATTAACTAAATGGGTGCACAGAAACACCACAAAGGTCAAATTTTCAACTCAAAAACTTAAATGTTTTTTCTATAATGGGAAAAGGCGTGATGCACGCTCTACATTTCTAATAAATCTATAATAACTATTTATCTGCCAAAGATGGCAGAAACTGAAACTGAGCAAAACAGAAAACAACAAATAAATAAAAAAACTCCAATACCTCCATATGTTCCGCTATATACATTAAAAAAAAAACACCAACACAGCACAACTTCCATAATCAGGTTACGATAGACTTGGGACGAAAGCTGATGTAAGCAGAGCAGGCAATCGGATTTCTCCTGAACTTGACACCAAACAATTTCTCCGTAATTGGCAATTTCTATTCTTTTTTGTGGACCTAGGTATCCACCAATAAAAAAATTATAAATAAAATTCCACAATTATTTATTTAATATCACAGCTGAAGCGCTGGACTCATCGGGCAGGATAACGGGTTGGCAAAATTCCAAACAATCAATCATAGGTGAAATTGTACCCCCCAAATATCCATAACCCCTATTATCTTTCAAGGGGGGGGGGCATTTTATTGACTGGAACTTTTTTCACAAATCAATAAACTTTATTTTCTATAAAAAAAACTAATTTGCGGTCAACATTTTGACTTTTAAAAAACAGCAAAATAGGTAATTTTAGCTTTAGGCAATAAATGTTATTTATTTAACCTCTTAATGACAAAGCCTGTACATGTACGGGCTCAAAATGCATTGTTTTCAATGGGTTTAGGGACCGCCAAATGTCCTTAAGGGGTTAATTTTACTTCAGATATAGAATTGTATGTTTCAGGTCTGATATCAACCAAAAGCATCCCCTGGCCCCTTTATGCAAATTTCCCTTAAACTCCCATGATCCCTCGGTGAAGATTCCACTGAAATCCTTCTGTAGACCAAGCTCAGGGAGAACCAGATATCCTTGTCTATAGATCCCGATTGATACTGATGTCCCTTTACTAGTTGTCCCTAAAAAGGGTCCCTCAAACCTTATTATTTTTAAAATTATTCATAATTAAATTAGTAAATTATTGTAAAAGTATTTTTTGGCTTTACAGTAGTTTTTAATCATTATAATAAATTTATAATAAAAAAATAAGAAGTCATTATAAAAGTCCCACTAACATCCATCATATTTTTATTACTCTTTTATTACTCTCTGTAATTACTATTGTAGGAAAGGTTTTCTTTTCTGAGAGGGTGTTAGATAAGTGGAAGAGTCTCCCAGCAGAAGTGGTAAGGGGGTAACAGTGAGGGAATGTAAACACGCATGGGATAGGCATACGGCTCCTAAATCTATGGTGAGAGTAACCACTGATTAAGGTTTGAGTCTTTACAGAAGGAGTAATGGGCGACTCATAGTCATATTTAAATCTTTGGTGTAACCCCGCCCCTGTCACACCTCCAACCACACCCCTAAAACAAATTCTTCCCTTTTGCCCCTTTAGAATGTTAAGGGTAGATGTAAGTGGACATGTTTTATCGTAAATACTGTACGTTTGGTAACAGATCTTTTAAAATGTTAATTTATTGATTAATTAATATTTTATGGGAAGCATTAACCCAAGTTTCTGTGTAATTAATAATTATTTATTATTATAAAGTCAGCGACAGCAATCTCTTCATCCAATTTACGCTAAACCTGCCGTCTGAAGGAGGATTAACCGCATTACAGAAGATATCAATTTACAGGGGGAAAAAAAGTTAGCTAATGGCCCATTCCTGTGTTTAGCGTTCAGCAAATGATCTCTGTGTGATTAGAAGTTGAGAAGATAAATAGCTCTGCGTCCCAAACATGCGCGTTTCTCATAATCTATTCCGGCACGCTCATCACTCATGGTGCTTAGTGCTCCTCACCTCCAAGGACACATTTTATTAATTGGTCCAACAGAACAGGTTATCTGGTTAAATGATCTTGTTGTTTAAAAAGCCTTTTCATCCGACGTTGTCTGCTTAATACATTTATCTTGTTGTGATGTTTTTTTATGTAAAATCTATTTAAAACTTTGCCCACAAAGCCGTTTTTTAAGTAGCTGGTTGGACATGGGGTGCCAGAAAAACATTTTTATTCTAAAGTTCCCTTGAAAAGTATAACTCATCAAGTGTCTCTGTTTATTCTGTCCAGTCCAACTTTGAGACTCAAATCCTTTTGTCCCTTTTTCTTCCCCTGATGTCCCTCTTTCTTCCCCTGGTGTCCCTCTTTCCTCCCATCTGCCCTCTTATCTTCCCCTGATGTTCCTCTTTCCTCCCCTTTACCCCTCTTTCTTCCCCTGATGTCCCTCTTTCCTCCCTTCTGCCCCTCTTTCCTCCCGTTTGCCCCTCTTTCCTCCTGTCTGCCACTATTTCCTCCCCTCTGCTCCTCTTTCCTACTCTGATGCCCCTTTTTTCTAGGAGCTCAGTATGTTTGGTGGTATGAGCGTAGGATAAGCATGGAGGCTACGGGGACCAGAGCTGATTAACCAGCCTCAGTATCAGTCCAAGGCTGGGAGCAGTGTCTGGCCATGTGTGGCTTGCCCTGCCTCCTCTCGGGAGAAGAAGAGGGAGATCTCCGTTAGGGCAAACCCTGGGAAGTTCTGGGCGTTTACTGGGTGGAGCCAATGTGCTGAGTGACAGCATGATTTACATACATGGGAACTCTCTCGGTTTGACCCGGGGTCTCCAAGTGAAGCCCTGTTTTCCAGGGTCTCTGGGCCAGTTTCTTCTTTCTCCACTTAGAGGAACCGTGTTTGGCCATTTCCACTTCTCATTCGCTAAAGGCTGTCCTGACACTAACCCCGCCCCTAATCACCGCTTGCCCAGCCCCTTTCACATAGACCCTCATTTAAAAGGTAGCAGCACCCAGACCTCCCAGTAGGTAAAGCATTCACCCGCTGCATTTCAGTGCGTCGCTAAATTGCCTCCCTCTAGATGGGAAATACCGCAAAACAATCAGTTCCTTCTATCTCATTCAGTGCATGTCTCCCCCTTTATCAACTTAAATTCCATGAGATTACAGACGGATAGACAGCCATATTGGAAATAATTGATGGCCTGCCGGAGCGCAACAAATGACAGTCTTCAGCTGCCTGGAGACAGTTTGCCTTGGGCAACTCAGAGGAGCGCTGGGTGTCGGGACGACAGCTCTTGCCCGAATTAAACATCTCACCAACACCTCTGCTGTCTGCATGGGTAGAGGAAATAAATACCGTCGGCCAAACGTATCGACGAGAAAGATTATCTTTCATAAATGATGTCGTATCACAGTACGTATCCTCACATATCACACTCAGCCTCACATATCACACTCGGCCTCACAAATCACTCTCAACCTCACAAACCACTCTCATCCTCACATATCACACTCAGCCTCACATATCACACTCGGCCATGCCATACTTGTAAATCAATTACATTAATTTATAGAACGCCAGCGCACTCCGTAGCGCTATTACTGTAAGGAGACAATATACAATCTGACAGCAAGATTAGCATGCAAGGCATACAGAACGAGAAGAGGGACCTGCCCCAGAGAGCTGACAATCTATTATCCCAAGTGTCCCTACGGCGGCGACCTTATTTCTGCTGCACGGCTAGTAATTTGTGTATATTAAAGTGTATATTAATGTATAAAAATCACTATGATTCTTAGTCAAACTTGTTATACAGTATATATAATATATTATATATATATATAGTATATATTTAGTATATATGTGCGTGTGTGTGTGTTTTTCATAGGTTTAGTGCCTAGTCTAGTCTAGAAACGAATTATCAAGATGGCAAATATAACAATTAACTGCAGATACATTCACGTATATTATTTACCCGATGGGGTATCTTTCAGGCAAAGGGTCTAATTGGATTTGTGGTTTCAGTCCTCTACACTAAATACATTTATATGTATTATAGACCCTCCTTGTGTAGAGGACTGGAACCACAAATCCAGTCAGACCCTTGCCACATTTGTGGCCAATCCCGCCCACTCCCGCCACATTCTGCCAATCCCGCCCGCTCCCGCCACATTTGTGGCCAATCCCGCCCACCTCCTTAACTGAACTGCAGATCTCCCGCACAGTCCCGCGAGGCTGCCCTCGCGTTGCTCCCTCACAGCGTCTCTTCTCTTGCTCCGCCCAGGAAGAAGGCGGAGTCACGGGAAGTGACATCACATCATTTTGTTCCTGGGCGCAGCAAGAGAGGAGACCCACGGGAGCCGCCTCCCAATGCAGTCCTCTACTCTCCCCTGTCGTTAAGTTGCTGAGTGTTGTTTATTGGTTCAGGCAGCCTCTGTAAGGGTTGGCACATAACTTCAAGAAATCCATTAGAAATACTGATTCTGCCACGATCAGCCACAGAAGAGGTTCTCTGAGGTTGAACAGCCCCTTACTTTAAACTAAATATCTCCAAAAACATTTTTTTTAAAAATCTATGGATTGTTTAAATTAAATAATTAATGCATAAATCTGTCGTTTGAAGCTAATTAATGCTGAAAAAAAAAACAGAATAAAAAAAAGTAGCCCCAATCACATCAATGTGCTTAGCTGTTAAGAAACATTAACATCTGCTTGGAAGTAGCCAGAAGTCTTAATACGGTTCTTGTGGACCTTGTTAAGGAAACATAAAATCCACTTCATGCTGACCAAGGAGGTTCTGCCTCCGCTGTGACCAGGAATGTTCCTCGGTCTCCAAAGAAAGCCTTATAAAACATGCATGGGGTTTACTTTTCGTCCTTTTAGTTGTTGCAGTGTTCTTATGAGTTCTTTGCATCCTCTTTACTGAGAAGGTGGAGGATAAGTGGAATAGCCTTCCTGCAGAGGTGGTAGAGGGTAATACAGTGAGGGGATTTAAACATACATGGGATAGACATACGGCTCCTGAATCTAAGACGAGACCAACGACTGATTAACATCTGAGTCTTAATAGCAGGAAGAGACGGGCGACTGGACGGGGGCCGAATGGGGCCGATCTTCTGGCCTCTAGATTCTACTTCTGGACTGTGAACTTTTTGTTAATGTTTTTTGTTTTATTTTATTAATGGCTTAAAATGACTACGATACTAAAATATCCATGTCCTATAAAGTTGATAAAATCTTTGGCTGAACATTAGCAAAAACATTACTGTCTCTTTAAGTATTTTTTGATCATTTATATGCTATGGTTGTCACGGTGATAATACTGCTCTTAAAAAATGTACCAGCACTGCTCTTATAAAAACTCAAAGCATAGACGTCAGCCTAGCTTACAGAGAGGTAAAGGTCCACAAGTGTCTTTTTGGATGCAGACGTGAGGTTTGACCTTGAGTCTCAGGGTGTTTGCCCCCATTCTCAGGGTCTTGGGGTGAACAGACAGGACCTCGGGGTCACACAGTCCTACTCCTTTCTATTCTACATTGTTCTGATCATATACAAGACTCCCTGTTGGCGCTTAAGTTACCAGTTATGGTTTATTATATAACTGCTTGAATACAGGTGACTCAATTAAGTGTAGCTTGACAAGTCAAGGTTTCCATGAGGGCCGGTATTAGAGCCATTTGGGTAGCCACTACATCTTCACGACGGGCTGTTTAAAGAATCTTAGAATATTCCCAGCGTCGGAGGACACCCTTCGGCCAACTCCGCTCATCTTTGGCTAAAGCTTCTCGATCTGGAGAGCCAGGCCCAGCTCCACCACCGCACCCTGGTATATGATGGCACCACCAATGTTTCCGAGCTTCTGATGTACCCGGCAATCAACGTTCTAATAGTTCAGCTGGGTTCTATTGTAAATGAGGACCGGTCATAAGGATCACCGTAGGGAACGGACCAAAAGTACACCTCGGGTATCCTTTTGATTACATCTTTGTCTCCCTCTGGAAATATTCCAAAAATGTCCATTACTGAGGCCACTGGGATTGGCAGCGATTGGCATTGATTGTACTGCGTTCCCTCCCTAGACCCCCAGCATGGGTAGATCAATTAAAATGGCAGCCCCCATTTGTCTACTGCTGTTCCACCACTGGCTACCATATGCCAGACCCTTCTATAATAAAAGGAAAAATATGAAACGTCTCAAACATGAGATGAAATCAGGTTATTAATTTGCAAATAAATAATGGAAAGGCGTCTCTCCTTATAAAACCTATCTATATAAAATCATATATTACCATCTCCCGGCAGATTGCGTTCCTTTCGTATCCTCGATCGTCTGTCTGCACACTTTTGAATCTCCCTCAATATATCTCATTTAGATAACCGCAATAAGTGCCTCCGGAGAATTGTAACAAGAATTGCTCACAAGCCGCTGTTAAGTGAGTGAAAAGAAATTTGGTCGAGGACCGCGAGGATGAAACGGAATTTTTCCAGCCACGAGGAACCTTTTGAGAATCGAGTTCTTTATAGGGAACGAGCAGACGCACTTAATTACACATCAGCTTTGAGATTTACAGACGAGAGAGTGTTTGCGCCGTGGGAACAAGCCGCAGACGACACCATATAATAATTATTTCGGTGGACGGACATTGTCCACGGTGTCCACGTTGATAACGAACCTTTTATTTTATGCAAAATGTTGAATGTAATCTCCGCTGTCATGTGCATTATTCATAGAAGTTACCTTGGTGCTTTTTATAAGAAGCCAGATTTGCTCCTTCCAGGACTGGCCCAAGACATAATGCCGCCTGGGGCCAGGGGTCATTATCTACCCTTCCCCTCCCTCCCGCTCCCTCCCTTTTATCTACCCTATTCCCCCCTTTGCACTTACCTTTCAGCAGTCCTGTGGCGAGTCTCCCTGCTCTGCCATGGTGCGCGCTGCTTCACTGCTGAGCGCCGGAAATGACGTCATTTTCCGGCGCTCAGCATTACAAGCCGGCACTGAGACCGAGCTAGAGGGCTCCCAGAGGAGAGAGAAGCAAAGACCACTTGGCGCCCCTCTCTCTCCTCCGCTTAAAAAAAAAAAAGCGCTCAGATGGCTAGCAGAACATTTGGCTTACTAGCCATGGCTAATAGGATTTAGCAGATACTAGCTCATGGGCCCGCTATGGATTTGCGCAGTGTGCCTTATTACCAGTCCTGGCCTGGTTTCTACCATCAGGGCCACACTAGGAATAAAAAAAAAACAAAAAACATCCCTGGAAATAATTGATCACTAGCCCCAAGTGTCATGGTGCCATTATTTGGGGGTATATATTTTGGAGGTCCCATAAATATTTGTATGTTCCACCAACTCCATAAAGAATGACCAATCACCCTCACTATCATGACAAAACTTCTACTACTGGGGGTTTATATTACCCCCTAAACAGTCTTTTCAAGCTCTTAAGAAGCCCCCTTCTTATTGTCCAGACTTACCTCGCAGGATGAGTTCTTCAGGGGTGAAGGATACATCACGCCGGTCATGACAGTTGCCTCTGAGACCGGAGAGTCCCTGGTTTTCAGCAGAAGTGCAGAGTCTAATCGAATAAAGAACGATGTTAAAGACCTTCTCAATAGCTTCAGGGAAACAAATGCAACATCTACATCCCCCCATCGAAACAATAATGGGCCAGTCTAACTGGTGCAAGACTCGTGGAGGAAAGGCCATGGGAACCTGTCTCGGGCTTTGTTATTGGGGGAACATACGTTGAATTACTTTGTGACTCCAATGTAAGCTTTGATGACACAATGTTTAATTTAACTTTAATATTGAATTTTTGGACTGCAAGTCCCAGCAAAGACATTACGTTATTGAAGTGAGTTGAAGTGGGGCTATATATAAGTAGCCCCCTCCATTATGTAACTTTTTAGCCGCTCCTGATTGGTTGCCAAGTCACTGCCAGGACTCAAAATGGAGACGCTGGCGGGTCCCTCCTGTTGCCACACTTACACTTAAAGGGCTAGTGCAACCTATGACTCCGCCATTAATATAATCTATGTCCTGGTTACTATGCCAACAGCTAAAGAACCCCAATCTCTTAATTTTACGCAGAGCCCCTGAGACTTGGGGTGAAAAGAAGAGAAAGTCTCAGGCATCGTCATTGGACGGAGAAGGTGCTTAATCCCCATGTGTCCCCAGGAATATGTATATATATATAATATGTGTACATAACACGCAGACAGTTTAAAAGTCTGGCCAAACTCCTAAGATTGGAGTAAAAACCCTGAGACTCAAGGTCGAAATCTGACAGTTGCCAAGTGTAATAATCCTATAAATTGTGGCTGTAAAAATGACTGCGGAACATACCCATTTCCATGTGCAGTATGTGCTATAATTTATATTTTAAAATGCTTCGGTTTTAGTGGATACCGAGTGCATTAAAAGGACTCCGCAGTCACGGAGCGTTAATTCTAAGCACGTAGCACTTGTCTTAATTTCATTTCACATTAGCCTCAAAAAAAAAATATATTGGTTCAGTTCAACCTTGGCAAAATCCAAATGCCACGATATTTCTCTTACGTTTGCTATGGAGTTCTAATCGCTGGCGTGTCCATAAAAAAAAAACATAGTCAGCATTCATCAATTTAGCGCATGGATGAGAGCTCTGCTTATGGGTTACTATAATTTGTCCAATGTAAGCAGGGGATGTAGAGTCTGAAGAAGGGTCCCCAACGATCACACGGTCTCCGCGAACTTGCGTGTTTACCGTGTGCTGCATGCTAACTCAAGCTGAGTTACATGGTATTAACATACAGTACACATGGCTTTGGATGGATGAGACAGGGACTGTTTTAAAGACATGCTTTCTTGAGAAGAAGGAGCCATTTTGGTCTACTCTACAGTAGGCAGTGAAGGTTGTCCCTTTATTCCACATGGCTACATATTATCTACGATTAGGTGCATTGGCCATCAACATATGTACCATCTCCAAGAGTCCACTTTCTAAGAGCAACATGTTGCACCAAGTGGCTGCCCTCCACCGAATTCTATCGTAGGTGTCCAAGACACATACGGCGCTCCATCTCTTGGATTTAGATGAAAGTCCCATAGCACCCATCCTGTGAACTCAGCTTTCTCTGAACAATAGGGACATCTTCCTGGGAAGGACCTTTTCTCACGGTGACGCTCTTTGATCCCGTAGGGTTACCTGTCAGGTAGACTCCAACGCACTTGCATAAAATGGCCCCCCTTACAAACTCCTGGGCCTGCACATGGAGACGGTCGGCATCAGTAGTTGACACCTCCTATGGCTTAAAGCTGACCGTGCAATCGTGTGTATACTTGGAAGTGACTATGACTAGTGTCTATGCGGGTGGCCGGCAAGAACCAGCAGTGGACCAAGCAGACCAACAGAAGTCTCTCCTGATTTATTGATTCCTTTGGAACGAGCAATTAGAGAAGCCATAGTTGATCATCAGTGGTTCTTCTTAAAGCTTTTTCCACATTGGGGTCCCTCTGTAATCGTGTGACTCAAATATGTCTTTTTATAGCCTCTAATTTATGGTTTGGCACAATTAAGGGGGCAGTTTCATTGTGTCTTGGATGTTCCAACCCTAGGGGACTTTTCCTTAAAGAACCCTATGTGTAAGAAACATTCACCTGTACATTACAGAAATATCATTGTCTCGCCTTGGTGTTCTAATAAACGAGGGAAATTATGCCACAAAAGTGTAGATTAAGCATATACAAAAATCTCTCTAGCCATAATTTACTTTCAATCTGAATTCAAATTCCTACGTATGAATAAAAAAATAGTGATTTTGATTAAATTTCATTGGCTCTACATACCGTCAGAATCCCGAACAGGTCCAACCCTCCACTGAGAAGTTAGCGGATCCAGCGCCCATCCGCAGTTACCATCCTCAAACATGCAAAAGAATCCGGTCGGCAGATTCCCTATGGAAAAAAATACAGAAGATATCCCTATAAAAACCACACAAAACCAAATATTTGATACATAGACCAATAAATAGACAGAGGTATACTCTTTTGATTAGAGGTTTTCAATAGCTGATCTAAAATCACATGATATGGGGTTTCAGGGGTTACTCCAGTCCCAGTTGGCCACCCACTGATGACTGGTTTTATATCTACTGCATAGACGGTATGGAATTATAAGAATTGCACGTAACAAAAAAAAATCTCCCAAACTACTGCTTTTTATAAGAATCTAAGAACATTCTGTAACAGATAGAAGTCGAGATACAATGTTGCGATGAGATGATCCTATTGGACACTTGGCAAAGTGGAATCATATCATGTACCCCATTATAATGCACTAAGCAGCCCAAATCAGTGGGAGTTGCAGCAGCCAATCAAATGTATTCTACCAAAACATCGGTGCACCATACATGCGATTGACTGCTGCTGCCTCCCTTGATTTCGAACCGATCTCAACTGCCATTGGCTAGAATAGGCGAGCTACTGAGCATGTGCATGAAGTGTACGCACGAATGCTTCCTGCTTTCAGGAGAGGCAGCCGGGGGGAGGAGTTAGATGACACAACTAAATTAACTAAAGAATGCCTGGACCAATTTGCATTGAATGTGGGTGCTGCAAGTTACACTTCCTGTAAATAGAAAATGTTGGTTCCTTTATAGAATGTAGTGGATGTAAAGGGATGATACATCATACATGTAAAATGTAAAAAGGATACATGTGTTAAAAAAAAGCAAGATGAGGTAAAGGGAAGGTAAAGATAATTCCATGAGTTCAATGTAAGCATGTAATATATGACGGGAGATGACGGGGCGGCCCTGGCACTTTAAGGCCAGAGTCCTCCTGATGACGCGAGGCTGTCGGCTGACGGCTGGATATGTGCGGCCGCATGCTATGTTTTTATCGTCATGTTTAATTATGCTCATGTATCATTTTGCTGCAGCACGCGATGCGCTGCCGGTGCTGGAGAGTACGTGGCTCTCACAGGGGTTTTGGCCATATGGCCAGCCTAGGCCTGATGTGAATGTTAGTAGAGACGGCCAACGCGGTTCTTTTCTTAATGAATTATACTGAATCCCGCAATAGGCTTTTTCATATAGCCAGCCCCAAAATGGAAAACAACATTATTTTCTTTAACTACAAAACTTTATATTGTCCGTGTCGTCTTGTGTATTGTTTTCCAAGACCGAGGTAATGCTTCTCCAGTTCTACGCCAATAACGGTGACTCAGGGCTTTACCCATACGGGTCGTCGTACATCACGCACAAAAATATTTTTAAACACTTGTATCGAGACAAATGTTTCTGAGTCATTGCAGGACAATTTAACTACCCCTTTGTGAGCACAAAGTGAATTATTGGTGTTTCTTAGTCATTGCTGTAAATGTTGTGTTCTAGTATTAAATGTCCCGTTGACAAATTGTTGCAGTTAATTCAAACTTGGTAAGTAGGAGACCTCAATAAACAGACCCTTCATTAAGGATAATTTTATGCACCGTACTGTTGAATTCCCTGGATAAAATTTGTTTTGACTGCCTGAGGGTTTTCTGTTTCTCAGAAATGTAATAAAAAAAAAACAAAAAAACAACCCAGAGTTGTACAGAAAGTACAAAAACAAGAGATAATTGACAAATATTTTAAATCTTGTTGTTTTGAGGCAAGGCTATCTCAGCACATGGACCATGATGGGTCAAGGAGCAACGGAATTGATTGGGTAACGCTGGCCCTGCCAACAATTTTACCTTCCATGAGGTTAAACTTTGTCTCCAACAAAATTACATTGATTGATAAACAAAAAGTGCAAGCTATACATGGTTTGAATGAATTATGTTCTAAGCTGTACCTGCAGCACTTTAAATGCGATTTCATGGTAGGCCTATGGCCCTTTGAGGTAGGGTTGCCAACCTTGGCCGAGCCATTTTCTGGGCACTCTTTGAGAGGTTGTCCTGGAGGATGTGACTGGGACACTGTCAGTGGTGTGGCCATGAGTGTGGTTTTATAGCTAAAATGTATTATTTATTAATTTAAGAGAAAAGAGACAAAAGAGGAAGGAGAGAAGAGAGAGAAAGGGGAGAAAGAAAAGAGGAGAGAGAGAAAGGAGAGCCAAGAAAGAAAGGGGAAAGGGCAGGATTAAACGAAGAAAAGAAAAAGAAAGAAAAGAAAAGAGAGAACATGAAAAGAAGAGAGACGAGAGAAAAGAGAGTAGAGAAAGGAGAAGGAAAGGACAACAGGGAAAAAAAGAGAGAAGTAAGAAATGATAGAAAAGAGAGAGAGGGAAGAGAAACGCAAAATGATGAAAGATAAGAGCAAAAGGCGAGGAAAGAAGAGCAACAACAAAAAAGTGGAGAGCGAGGGGACGTGTTGACCCCCCCCAGCAACTGCCTATAAAAAAGAGAAAACATACCTCAGCCCCCCCACCCCAACTTCATACCCTCAACACAGATAGAGGGCAGCCCAGGGCAGGCGGTCTATTGGGCAATGCTGAAGATTAATACGTCGCTGTTGGTAAAGATGCCCTAAGCATCTGCCTAGGTCACTGTTTAGGCGACATAGCCCTTTCAAAGGTTCAAAAAAGCTCTAAGACTCCACACACAGCTTCTCTCTCTCAGTAAGCGTACAATTATACTTTTCCCATTAGTTTTTTTTTCAGATGTTTCATAATTAATGTTCAAATTGTCCCAAAGTTAATAATTTTCTACTTCTGGAAGAGGATAGTGGGGACGCGTGGAGGCATAAAATAATTGCTTTGGCTCTTATAACAGTCGTTCTATTGCACCTACTGAATACAAGCTCGGTGGTAGATATAATTGTAAACACTTTACACCTAAAACCCCTGGAAAGTAAATGGTTTAATACAAAAAGAAATGTTAAAAATATGGAATCCCAGCAGGGTGGTTTTAAATAAATCAGAAACTACCAAAATAATGGTGTTATTTGGCCATACTTAAATATTTTTTTTCTCTCAAACCCATGAACTTCTATAATAGACAATTTATTTGGTATTATTATATATATTTTTTAAAAATGTATAAAATATTTTTCGTCTCTCTCTTTGGCCCCTAGGGATAATTCTTTAAGATTAATGTCACCACCACATCTGTTTGTATAAAGCAGGGTACATGACGGTGCATCCCTACCAAAATCATGTAAAAATGGTAGGATAAGGATTTACCGGTACGTAACTATTTTATTCTGGTCAAAACTGTGAGTTAAAAAAAATATAACAGGTATCTATGGTGTGCTGTAACCATGGTAATGTATGCACTATGTACAAGTTAAAATTTGAAAAAATCTAATTTTTTTTATTACAGGGCTCCGGCCCTTTTTGTAGTCTAAAAACTTGGTGCTCTAGGTACACATGTAGCCTGACCAATAGGAAATCTGTACATATATTAATTAATTTTAATACATATTAAGCATTTAAAAAAATAGATGCTTGTATGTGTACATATATATATATATATATATATATATATATATCAAATACAATACTAAAACTAATAATAATAAAAAACACTCAGAATTGTACCTGGGAACTTTCATGCATAGCCAGGAGGCTCCAAAGTTCAGATCTGATTACAGGGCCTCCAGGGTGGAGCATCTGACTAATCTCTGGGTAAGGGTGTCTGACTTTGCCTACTCGTTGTCCAGGCTCTGCCCCCTCCAGGGATTTTTTATATTAAAGTTAGGCCTCTACATGAGTGCAGCAAGCCCTGCCCATGAGAACAACAAGCTCCACCTATGAGTGCAGATAGCTCCTCATCCCTGAGATCCTCCCCTAAGGATCAGGAGAGGACAGCCTGGAAGTTCCCAGGTACACATATTAGGGTCACCGCATTTACCCTATAACTGTGGTGAAGTCAATACGTTAGGGCTTTCCCCTCAACATTTGCCCCTTTACTGTTTGATATACCACGGAGTTTGAGATTAATTGAAGGTGGAAAATACTTACGGCACAAATCACCTTCATCTTCCTCTTCCTTGCAGTCTGGGGTAAAATTGCACACTTGCCATAACTTCACTGTTGTCCCACTTCTGCAGTTAAAGGAGCCATCAAGGGTCATTTTGAGCCCTGAAGGGTTTCCTAGACATAAAAAAAAACAATAGCCATTAACAATAAGAATACAAATGATACCTTGGTGTCCAAAACACAGATACACTTTATAACTGAAGGCACTGCATCTCATGCCGAATATCCTCAGGGGTGGCGCCATCAGAGTACTTCCTCTCCCGCTCCTCATAGGAGGTGGGAAGTGGGTTTGTCCAAGTCAAAGGGAGGAGCCAGCCACAGGAAAGGGTCAGGATCTAGAGAAAGAGTAGATTAGGCATTGTCTCTCTTCTACCATAAATGCCTCTTCCCATTAGCTTTTTTAACATTTTATTTATTTTAGTTTAGCTCAAGGCTTAAGATGGGTTCAGGGGACACTTCTGGGAACAAATATTAACCGGGTCAATTGGGACAATGGCACCTGGTGACCCAAAGATAAGTTTTGCCTTGTGCAGGAAATACCACATACTTTTTTAGTAATTTAATGCAAAAAAATATACATTTCTGAATTAAAATGAATAAATATATGCCATCGTAAGGATAAAATAGGATTAGCTTCATCCATCTGGCCTGGTTTGTCTTGTTCTTCCTTCTTTGGGGACCTTTTAATTGTCGGAGATTTAATTAGATGGACATTTCATAGCTTAGTTTTATAGTCTTGCAAACTCAGGATTAATAAGTCTTGTACGAAAATGACATATTTCTACCAGGGCTTGTTCTCTATTATGAAAATAAATGTGAGAAAACATCAAAATGTTAAAACATGCATGATTTTTCGCCGAAAGTGGGTAAGAATGGACTGAAAAAGCAATTTTAGATTAATTTATACCGATTTCCCACGGGCCCCTTACAGCAGCCCTTACTTACAAAATTTATAAGAAATAATTATAAAGAAGGTCATTTTTTTTTCCCGCTTAGACCAATGAAATCAAGACACACGGATCTTCCGGATTTAAAATTTCAAAACTAATATGAAAAAATATTACTAGATTATGGGTATTTTTTTTTTAAATTATGGACAATTGGGAAGTGGGGTATATTGGAAAAACCTGATAATTAAATAGTTTTCATATATAATTATTAATGTTATTCAGTAAAAAATTTGAGTGTATTATTATTATTATTAAGTTCTGCCAACCGACGCACTGTTGCACGCAATTTTTTTTCTTTTACGGCGCATGTAGTGATGTCATAAGTGAACACAGGTCATATTCATCACGGAAACGCAGAAAAAACTCCATGGGGTGGAAAATGCTACTTTTGCCCACCTCTGATTACCATCAGGTTCCGTTCACTGAAAAAAAAAGACATTTGCGTTTCTTAAATACATGACTCTTTAATGATTCTTTAATTGTGACAAGGTTGTCAGTTTCCATCAAAGAGGATGCGTCGTCTTACTGGGCGAAAGAATAGCGCAAATCCCAAAAGAAATAAATATGGACTATTTTTTACTGGGAACACTTAATTGTCATGTGACACAAGAATAGGCTCTGATTGGTTGTTGCCGTAGAACCGCCCCCCTACAAATGGCTTTAAACTTTTCTACACTATTTTTATGTGATTTAACCTGACAGATCTGCTAAAGTGTATTTGCTTAACATACCAGAGTCTGCATTTGGTGTTTTTTAAGTGGAACAGCCCCTTTAAAAAGCACTAAACTATTGGTTATTTCACTTCAGTTTGAAACGTCATCTAAATCAATTAAATACTCTCAAGCGCGGAATATATCTAAGTAAAACATAAAAAAATAAATAATCTTTGCACTTTTTTGAAAAAAAACTATTTTTTTCTATTTATATATATATAGCAAAATCTAAAAGCGAGGAGTAGATGTAAAATTGATGAAAAACCCCCACGCACATCAGCAGGACTGAATGTTTTGAAGGCAAAAAAATATATTATTTGGCAGTTCAATTAAGAACGTCGTATAGATTGTCACGCTGTGAAAATATTATATGTTGCTACCCAAAAATCAGTGCATCCAATAATTCCCGAGTTCAGACTAACAGCTCAATTCTACTGCCCGTGATAAATGAAACCATATTTCTTAAAGTTGTGTACAAGACATTCCGGTGAAGTTACAAATCTGTTCTGCTGCAGGTGAGATACAAATCTCTCTAGGTGGAAAAAAAAAATTTAATTATTTATTTTATGGTTAAAATGAAAATTTCCGTTAAATTTACAATAAATTATCGGTTAATCTGAATATATTAAAAAGTACAATTATTCTCAATCCTAAATTACACTGATATATACAATATATTACAAAAAATGATGTGTTTTACTTATTTATTTTAATAAATATTCCCTCTTTTGTTTAAGGAGGATCTGCCATCTTGTTGCGGCAATAAATTGCTTCTTCCCCCTAAAATATTTGTGATAATAGCCTAAAAAAGGAACTGTGTTTTCATGGTATAAACACGCCTGGGAACGTCCCTGGGTAGGCCACCTGGAGCTCTCCTCGTTCTGGGGAGTGGCTTTGTGTGGAGGTGGGGCTAGCTATCAGAAGGGTGTGGCTATTGCTAGATAGCCTTAAATTAGCGGAGAGTGGGAGTGAGCATGGGCAAATCTCTCTCCCCTACCCGGAAAAAGACAAAAATGACCTGGAGACCCAAAGAGGAGATCTTCACCAGGAGACTCCCGGTCAAACCCAGAGATTTCCCAGGTATAAAGAGACATGGCGAGATGGCGAGTTATTTATACCGGGTACAGACGCTATAAGCACCATAAATCCAAAATTATGATAGCTAACGAAGGAAGTATATCCCAGAGCGTGCCGATTCCATGTCTAAAACACAGCACAGCCGATAATATCAAAGGAAACCTTCTAGCTGCTATTAATGGAGGTCGCTGCCACAGCTGAAGCTCATTGCAGCCAGTAGTTTTGTTTTGTTTATTTGTCTTGCTTGGCCGCAGTCTACGATCAATGTCAGCCATTAGGGATTTAGTCAGGGAGTTTAACCACAAGCAGTACAACAATCAGCAAACCAACCACACGGGCAGGAATAATCATGGACAGCCTGAGAACAGGAAGTCAAAAAGGCTGCTCCTATGGTGTACATATACGGCGGGTAAAAGTGTTCTATCCTGTGGCCATGTGTGTTATTGTTCTAAAGCAGTGTAGAATTTTAAAATCACATTTGGAATATAATTAAATATCGGGAGCCAAGTTATAAGTAGTATTTTTAGAGTCATTTGTTAATTTCCTTTCCTTTTTTTTTTGCAGAATTTTATCAGATATCATTATTTATGCTATCCGTTTCGCCCGCGTTATTTGGTAAAGTGATTACGAGCTGATCTCTTTCGCGGATTTCATAAACGGAATTTTAATGAGTTACACAGGGGCACCATGCGGCTCGTACACCTGAAATGCCAGATGTCGAATGTACTGAGATCAGAAACGTGCTCCATGCATCAAACTGACATTATTATCATCACCGGGCATTCACCGCATCCTTTGTCATAAACACCAAATGAAAGAGATGTTTACGACATCATTCAATGACCCGTTTCTATGTATAATTAAATTAAACACCATGTATTCTTTTAAGGTGGGTCCGTCACATCCCGGATTTTTCCATTATACTAAATTCATTTTTTTAAAGCTACCTATTGCTTATGCTTTTGGTTTTCCGCTATACTTGGTTTGGAAATACTTGGTTTAAAAGCTGATATTTGTGGCAGAATTAGCCTTTCTGACGTTCTATACCTTCTTCTCCTCAACTCTTACAAAGGCGGCCTGAACCAAGCGTGGATTGGGCAGTAGGGATCATTGGGTGTTAAAAAAAAAGGTAGAACGCCACTGAATTTGGACTCTTTTGGCTGAATCTGCCCCAAGTGGGGCTGTCTGAGCCACAGCTAACTCAAGTAGCTAAGTGCAGGACTCAAAGCGCGTTGGGTTCCTGGTGAGTCCACCAAGCAATGGACGTCTCGTCGGTGCTACGCCTATGACAGTAGGCACAGGGAGCCCAGCCAGTCATCAGGATCCCACCAGCCCATGTGTCTTTATTTTAATATAAATTAATGACCATGTTGGCATTGTACCCGTCAAGGGCCATCAGAGGCAGACAGCTTATCCAGGTTGGCTGCCAAAGTATTCGAAGGGGGAAAAGGGAGTAGGTGCTTCATCTCTGAGATCTATGGAAGCTCATCTGTGACGGCCAGCTTTTCTGACAGCTTCTCGAGTTTCCCTTACAGGTATTTTGATTAAAAAAAATGAGACCTCGGATGACATGACCACCTGTGGTTCCAAGTGTAATAAACTTCTAATATCTGCTCGGCTGACATTTTGAGAAACATTTGACTCCCCTTCAATCCCCCAGAGAAACGTAGTGTGTGCCTTAAAACATTATTAGAATATTAAACACAAATCAGAACAGAGCCATAGAACAAAGTGTATTTGAAGTCGTAGGATGTGAACCTTCCATGAAAGTTTCACCGATTGCATTTTTTTTCATATCCTAACGCTGGAAGTTTGCTTTGCTTTATGACAAATGCATTTTATACCCAAGCAGTTATTAATTTTTGTGACTTAAAAAAAGTTATTTTCAAAAGTGGAAAGTCTACAAGTATTAAAGCTTAGGAATAAAACATGTGAATAAACCCACATAGCTCATCCTATGTTTTTTTAGACTTTCATGTCCATCATTACCTCGAGGGCGACACTCAAACTACCCTTTCTTGTATTAAATGTTGCTAATGTTGGTCATCAGGATTAAGGACCACTTGCTCACCTTACCTGATCCCCCCAATGGCCCATGAGCCCTACAACAGTAGGGCAGCTCGGGCCGGACAGTGCCTTACATTTGGGACTGTGTAGTGAAAAAGGGACAGTAGGGAGGTATGATACAGTAGAGAGATAGGGTACACAATGAGTATTAATGAGGGCTTGGGAGATTGCGTTAAACTCAATGGCATGCGGAACTTTATTCCAAGAAAAGAGAAGCCATCAACGTAGCGCCATATTGTGTGAGTAATGAATCAAAGTGACTGTCCTACTCCCTGCCCCTTTAAGGCTGTCTATGGTTAACCCAATCCCTGTGCATGGTTAGCCCCACCCCTTTTATTAAGCCACTCCCCCAGAAGAGAACATGACCTGGGTAGTCTATGAAGTTCCCAACTATGTGGTCAATCTTGGTCTTCAAAGTTCTAATTCAGCGAAAGAATTCAAACAAGCAGGGGATAGACGTAAGATTCCAGAATCCAAGACGAGACCGACGACTGATTAAGGTTTGAGTCTTTACAGCAAGAAAAAAACGGGCGACTAGACGGGGGCCGAATGGGGCCGATCTACCGGCAGATTCCACGTTTCTATGTTAATGTATCCTTGACGTGTAAACTTTCTGGCAGAAGAAAGAAACTGAACGGTCTTAGTCTGCGGAGCATTTAGACCTCGGGGCTGAAGGATAGACAGTTGTTCTGATTTCTACCGCTCTGTTGCAAAAGTCTCATTTTCTCCCCGTTGTTGACCATGTTCTGCGGGCGCGGGCGAGACAGCTCCCGGTTATCTGAAATGATGAGTTCTGTATTTTCCGCCACTTTAGCCGCGGTTTGTTGATTCGTTTGAATCGGAAACAGAAAGTAATTTGGCGCTTGTGAATTTTCGCTATTAGCTATAACAGATACGCCTTTAATTTACATCGATATAAAGGAGACTTTGTAGCGGCTGAAAGACCCGTCGTGTTCTAATCAGTGAAGAAACCGCTCCAAAAATCCTATTTTTACAGTTATTGCCATTTTTGCTTTTCAGCTGTTGTAGAAAATAATTGGATTTATTTATTCTACTGCGTACTCAGCTTTTTCTCTTTTTTTTTTTTTCGGTCTTTTTAGGTCGTGTGATGCGTCTGAAAGAAAGAGTATTATGGATTCGTCCGGAAAGCACCACAACACAAAGAGGGAGTGCTCACACAATGCAGGCATCGTCCACCGCTCTCTGACGGTCAAGAAAGAAAGACAGTCCAGAACCTATGCAGACATCCCATCAAACATGCATGATGGCCCTCCGGCCCCCCGGCCCCCGGTACCTGTGCCACGGTCCTCCTCTGTGGTAGTCTCTGGAGAAACCGCGAGAGTGAGTGACACAGCGCGCATCCTGATAGGTTAATTAGCACCAGAGAGACCAATCAGTTTTCTCAGTAGGCGGGCTTTAAAGGATAAAGAGAGACCAATCAGGACGTGCCAGAAAGGAGGACCGCAGCGCAGGCACACCCGAGCGGAGATTTTTTTTTGAGAGCGAGCGTAAGAGAGAGAGTTTAGCGGTCGCTCTATTTCTGTTGCAGTTTGCGGGTGTCAGGAAGCCGCTATTAAAATGCGAGAGACTCCCGGAACTTCGAGAGAGTTGGGACGTCTGCCTATGGATGGGCTAGTGTTTGGGATATCAAATAGTAGCGGCCTTTAACATTGTGATTAAATGAATAAAGAATACCGACTGTTCTTTTGTCTGTTCCAGCTCTGATTTAACCCCTTGTGTTACCTAAGAACCGTCTGGGTTTGCCCCTGAGTTTGTACATCTAATGGTGAACGGGCAGATTCTCAGAGCCTGGAGCCGACTCCTTCATATTCTGCTCTGATTTAATGATATCGGAGCATCCCGATTTATGCTTTCCCTGCTGCTATATAACAGCTGAAATCCCTGCATGAATACAGGTGATTTCATCAAGAATGCACTTACCTCCTGACCAGTAGTGACATCCAATCACTGCTCTCCCCAACTAGCCCTGCTGCACACCGTACGCAAGAGCTCTAAATGGTTAATATCTCTCGGATCAGCTGATTCTATCGTGGAGATTTCTTCACATTATCTGAAATCGCAAATCATCTCTTTTCTGTCTGTGTCATGATTACAAAAATAGTTTTTTCTTCCTCTTTTTCTGCAGCACTCGATGGCTCAGAAGACCGATCCCCCCCATATCACTAATCTTTGATCCCCCTAATTCTTTGCGTACTCGTTTAACGAGACACTCCAGCCCACAGACGCGCTTTACCGCATATGATAGCTGCGTGGCCCTTTACATCACTTTTGCGGATTGCATGGGGGGGGATTCTGCAGTATCCCACCATATGATTTTGCCCCTCCCCCCCAGCTATTTGCCATGCGGGATATGTATTCGGCCAAACCTCAGAGAGCGCTTGGGGCAGGCGTTCAGACCCCTGTGCGTATGCGCGGAGAACGCTCCCACTGATTTCAATGGGAGCTTTTTTCTGCCACTGATTGGCTGCTTCAAGCAACCAATCGGTGACGAGAATAGTCTGACCAAGTCTGTTTTGTAACAGAGTACTTTAATATGCATTCTTTGTTAGAGGAGGTGTCGGTGACATTAAACTGTCCCTTTAATAACCTTATATTATATATATTATATAATATTATATATCTTATATTAATATCGAAATTATTTAGTAGGGAATAAATGTGCCTTGTGGCAAATTCTGCTTAAATATCTGCCATTTCCATACAGATTTGCTCAAATATATGCGGAATCGTGGGCCGCGTGGCATGTGTCGGCACTGAAATATCTAGAAAAGATAGATCCTCATTTCCTGGAACTCTAGACCGACTCTTCACATACTCGAGTACCTCGGATTCTTATACTAGAAGAAGGCAAGTGCCGTCGACGAGTCCTTAAAGTTCTAAATCCGAGAGCCACCGGATTTCCAGGAGTTTCAGAGTATTGAGAGCCACGTCTAGCGAGGGGGAAGCTCGTACTGCTCTTCTTTTGTATGAATTTGTGTTGTAAAATAAAAAAAAAATAACAAAAAACTTCATAAAAAAAGGTAGGTATTTTCAGGTCGGTGGGATTGCAGTCACCCCTGTTAAACGGATTCTGATTGAACTCCGATTTGCTGTCTCAGATCACAAATCAGATTTGAAAGGGCTCTGTCACCTAAACTACGCTACAGTATCTATAAAGACACCATGGGGAGGCTTCATTAATAGCCGGAAAATGTATGCGCAGACTCGCGTGAAACGGGCCCCTCGTCAAAAGCCGACACAGCCATAGAGGTGGGGGCAGCCACGTATTGGCGAAGACTAGTCTGGGTAGGGCATTGCTAGCCCCAGATAGCCTTCACTGAGCCAGCAGTGGGTGGTGAGTGAGTGAGCGTGACCAAACACCACTCCGCTGCCCGATGAATGAAGACGCGGACCCAGAGACCCGTGGAAGCAGGGCTGTACCGGGAGACTCCAGGTCGAACATGGACAGGTCCCTAGCCTGGCTGCCTTTAGAGCTGGCACTGAACATACACATGTTACATGGTGATAATATATTTGGGTAACAAAGTATAATACCACTCGTCTTAATACTTCATTCCTAAGTACTAGAGGTACCCGGCACTAGCTAACATTCTTATAAGCGGTAGTTAGTACTGGACCCCCACTGGTTAATTTCTTTCCTTTTGATCAACATCAAATACAAGGTCTCGCCTGACACTGTTATTTTACTCTAAGATTTCTTTCATCATAAAAAAAAATGTGTTTGGAAGGAGACGCGTTTCGCTCACTCCAGGGAAATGTGCATACATTAATGCCTAATGGCAGGACTTCGACAAATCTATTTTGTTTAGGTTTTTTTTATTTTTTCCTGGCATCTTTTGATCTACTTAAAGCCATCAAGAAAATGGTTAGAAATTCAAGAACGCTTCTTGGCTTTTATTCCCCACCTTCAAATACAGTAAAAAGTTATAATAACACGTTTCCCCCCCCCCAATATTATAAAAACTGAGTATGTAATATGTCTCAACACCGTCAATTACAGCCATCATACGCGCTTTACATTTTCACACGGTTCCCCTTGTAAATGCCTGGAGGGATTCTGAAGACCCCCCATGTACATTTGCCCCTTTCACTGATTACACCTTCCCGTTAAACCCTTTCTGCTGTATTATTAAGTTAATGGTTGTACTTTATAAAGTAAAGATGGCTAAAAAAACATGTTTAGGGTGCGTATCTAAAAATAAGGCACACAGATTCCATATCTTAATCACTGCATGTCCGATTATATTATGTTTTTTATATCGTGCCATCAGATTCTGTCTGATAACATCCAAAGAAATGTGTAATTGATATAAAATACTTTTTTTGCCACAGCAGAAGCTCATTACAGCTAATGTGATAGAGGCAGCGACAAGATTATAATTTTTTTGTCTGCCCTTTGTTAAATGTTCATACTGCTTAGGAGCCAATAAAATGTATCAACCAATATGGTTAAACAAAAAATGTTTTTTTTAACGTCAAATATTTGGATTAAAGTGAAAATGTATGATTGGATCAGAACCTACCCCGGTAATAAAAAACAAACGGCTGCGTAACTCCTAATTTAGTGTCATATATTGTGGGTAGGAAAGGTTCTTTTTTATGTTTCAGTCTGTGTGTTTAGATTGAAAGGGTTAAATTGGCTAAATTGTGGTTATATTTTGTTTCTGTCTGCGCATGTACAGGGTGATTATTTCATATTCGTTTAGCTGCTCCTAGTGAATTCTAGATGAAGCTAGAAAGTCAGCGTAAAAATGTATCAATTTAAGTCCCTCTGATACTCGGCTCAGCCACTGAATCTCTAAGTAGTGGTCGTCGGGAAAGTTATTACGCTCATTTATTTTATTAGGTTTTGGGTTTTTTTTAGCGCTGTCAGTCACAATCACAGTTCTTGGCGTGGATTCAGGAAGCTGACTTGCAAAGCATGCAATTAAGTTTTGGGCAAGTCGTTGAATCTGGAATTCAGCTTTCATGACGAGATTATTAAACGATATATTTCAGAAACAGATACCGATTGGCTAACAATAAAGCTATAAAGTACTGTTAATAAATAGGTTCATTTATGTTATTTTAGTTATTGTATTAACATCAGTTAACAATTGAATGGCTATAATCAGTAGTGTATTCGTCCCTAGGCCTAGGGCAGAAGGTCCAGGGGGGTCAGGAGAGAATTGCTTTTTTTGGCAACCAGGCTCCCCGTAGAACCACTGCTCAGTGCGACGGTTAATAGGTCGATCACTGATCTCCCTACGCGGCCCGTTAACACGATGGCCGAGTTGTCCATAGTTTCTTCTGCCCAGTGGAACATGTGGAGCACCAGGATATGACAACATATCTCAACGCCCAGCAGTAAGGACCAGTGACGTACCCTGGCCTAGGCCTAGGGCGGAAGGTCCCCAGGGGTGGCATTCCTCCTGGCACAAAACCTGCAGGCAATCAAGTCCTGCTAAACAATGGGCCAGTTACAAGTGGAAATCTTTGATCTCCAAAACTGGCCTAATCAAGCTATGGAGGCTGTGTCAGCTCAGCACAGCCACCATCAACTTCATTAAAACGCGATGGTTATGACGTCATACCCAGGCACCCCGTTAGGTCCTTGTCCGCTTCACCGTGGACTAGGAAACAGGGACATGACCTCCCAGTGAAGTTCCACAAAATGGCGCGGCTTCTGGGCACATCCTCTCCCTCGATTGGAGGAATGGAGGAGAAGAGCGGTGCCCGAAAAACTCACAGAGAAGCGGACGAAGAAAGAAGACTTTTTGGAGCAGCAGAAGAAGATAGAAGACAGAAGAACAAGCAGATGCAAGATAAGAAGTGGAGCTGCGCAGGGGCACGGAGCGGTTGGCAGAGAAGGTAGGGAGACATTTCAGAGAGAGAGTATGAGAGAGCATGAATATGATAGCGGGTGAGTTCGTGACCAACATCATTTAAATGAAAATTTTGATCTCTTTGCTTCCCTCCTCATTTTTAGGGATTTGTACAAATTGCCAAAAAACATACAAATTTCGTTAAAATTACAATTCGCACAAAATCCAAATGCACAAGTCTATAACTTTGATGGCTGTGTGAACATTTGCGCCTTTATTCTTTTATTCTTTCTTCTAATCTTATTCATAGCTGTTGGCTCCCTTTTCTGTGTCCTTCCCTTTTTTTTATGGCGACATTTTACAAAACAATAGATCCATCACTGCCCGGAATACTAAAGAAATGAAATTCAAGAGCCGTTACCAAACCGTCGCAAAGGCTGTAAATTCAAGAGCCGGCAAACTCATCGTTAGGAAGGAGGGAAGCGGAGCTCAGACGAGCAAAATAAATATCCATTACACTTTATTGTACTTTATTTAGATATACTGATTGCGCAGACATCGGGTGTTATATCTCCCGAGATACATTGTTGCACGATGCTATTCTTTACATTCACGCGTGTGCCTTTATTAGGATAACATTGTATAGCGAGAACAGCCGAGGATGTGAGCGAGCTGCCAGAATTGGGAAATTAAAATGCATTTCTTACAAAGGCAGCTCTCCAAAGCATTCAGTACAGCCGGGCTGTCAATCACAGGTTAGAGTACTTCACCTTGAAGTCCGTGCTCCTTCTGTCTCTCTTTTGAAATGTCAGAATAGAGGTGAAAAAAACAATATATATATATATTATTATTTTTATTTTATTTTTTTATTATTTGTTAATATTTTTTTATTATTATTTGTTAATTTATTTTTTTATTTTAATATTATTTTTTATTATTATTTGTTAATATTATTTTTTTTTATTATTTGTTAATATTTTTTATTATTATTATTATTATTATTTTTTTATTATTATTTTTAAAGCTACAGCTCCTTGCCTCCTCTGAAGGCTGGATGATTCTCGCCAGTGATTATGGCGTGAAGCAGCCAATCAGCAGCAAGGAAGTGCTCCCATTGAACAGGGGTCTTCTGTACTGAAAATAGCTGGGGGGGTGATGAAAGGGGCAAATGCAGTTGGTGTGTGGGGGGGTACAGCATGCATTTAACGGGACCTTTAGGCTCTGATATGGATTAAAGTGCATATGGTGGCTGGAATGCCCCCTTCATTGAAACACGCGTGATGGCGGTGTCCACAGGGCCGGCCGAAGACTTAACGCCGCCTGGGGCGAAATTTAAAAAAAGGCAAAGTGCCGCCCCTTCTAAAGTGCCGCCTGGGGCAATTGCCCCAGTTGGCTCCATTGTAGGGCCGGCCCTGGGTGTCCACATACCCAAATCTGTAATGATCTCATCATGATGGATACAGTAATAACCCTTCGTTTCTCTTTTTTCCCCAAATTTTATTTATTCCCCATAAGAAAATATTGCAATATTTTGGAATGTAATGTTTTTAAGCACAAGAGTTTTTTTTAAATATACAATTAGTAGAGTCTTGGAATCTGATGCTCTATCGAGGCAAAGACATCAGAACAGGGTTCGCACTTCTTGATGTCTGTTTATTCAGCGTGTATGAACCGTCCTCGTGCTCTGAATATATGTTTGCTTCTCTGGATTCTTCCTATTTCTCTTTCCAGCCGATATACTTGCCTTTTGCCTCCATTCTCGTTTCTTCGCTGTAATCCCCAGCTCGTGATTCTCTGCTCGGATATTTACTTATCCAGAACTTTTTTTTGTTTCAATAAGCCTTTCGCCTACTGATTTTGGGTTTATTTTATTTGGAACTTGTATTGTTTCTGTATTATAGAGTATATATTTTAAGTCAATCCGTTGTCACTCACTGTCATTCCTTCTCTCACTCATTCACTCACTCTTTTTCACTCCTTTTCCGCAGCTCTTCTTGTCTTGCCTCTTTTTGTTCTCCATTTCTTCTGTCTTCTTTCTTGGTTCGCTTCTTCCCACTATCCCTTCCAGTAACTTGGCCTCGTGGAGCATGTCCGCAATAGGGCGGAGACTTTGTGCACACTATCTTTCCCCCGATTGGAGGAATGGGGAAGATAATTTCTTTGTGGTGTGAAGTGAAGTTCCGCCTTGTTGTAGAAGTTCTCCAAGAGGCCAGAATAATCCAGCCTATCCCCTGTTCCTCCAATCGGACCAAGAAAGAAGACAGAAGAAAGAAGACAGAAGATCATGATCAAGAGGTAAGACAAGAAGCAGAGCTGGGACAGGGACACGGAAAGCGTTGGTGGAGAAAGTAGGAAGACAATGAGAGCATGGGACAGTGTGATAAAGAGCATGACAGAGAGTGTAAGAGAGTAGGAGAGAGCATGAGAGAGCGTGAGAGAGAGCGTGAGTGAGCGAGAGTAAAAAAAAAAAGAAGCTGCAATCGAAAATTCAGAGCTCTCTGCTCCGTTTTCATTCTTTCGCTGGAGGCGGGGGGTCTGAATATTTTTTCTGAATTAGCTTTATTTTACTTCTTCTTACCAAACTCTACTTAAAGGGACACTCCAGCCATCATATAGAGTTTAATACAAATGATAGCTGGGTGGTCCCTTAAGGTTTACATAGTAATTGTTGGCGCTATGTAAATAAAATAAAAGTGAGGGGCAATTCACCCCCCCATGTGCATGCGTAAAAAAAACAATGGAAGCGCCTTCCTGCCACATTGGATGCTTTAAGTGGCAATGATCACCAAACCACCGAGGAGAGCAGCTGCAGCTGAGACGCTGTAGCTTCCACCACGGGTCAGTGTTTTATTGGCTTACAGAGTACTTTAATTTACATTCTTCATTAGTGGGACAGTAAACGATGTCTTTATCGTAATTAAATTAGGGAACATCTAGCCTATCCTCTCCTCTGTAACGACTCAAACCCTAATCAGTCGTTGGTCTCGTCTTAGATTCAGGAGCGGTATGCCTATCCCATGCATGCTTAAATTCCCTCACTGTATTAACCTCTACCACCTCTGCTGGGAGGCTGTTCCACTTATCTACCAACCTCTCAGTAAAGTAAAATTTCTGGCATTCCATATATTGCTGGAGACAATCAGAGATTAAAAACAGAAACTTAAAACGTTGTGACTGTGATTTATTCCTCTGTGTCATCTGCTACTCGGTAGCGGCGCTGGACAATACCCTGAGTGCACTTGATGTTACTTTTCTAATGTGAAGAAAGGCGTCTAATGAGGTCGGTTTATCAATGTTGGATTAAAAACTGTTGGCACGCATTATTGCCAAACAATTTAGTCTTGATGAATCTTTTTTCTACGTCGGATACATTTAGCAACAGCCTAATACGATTTCGGTGTTTCACTTGTTTAAATAGCGCACATTAAAATAGTATTTTTTTTTACTTATTTTTTTAACAGTTTAAGGGTTTCCTCTAAGTTAAATTCTCGAGTTTCTCATTCAGGAGCAACCGACAGAACACCAAAGGCAGATTGGGGGGTACTTTCAACGTTCCAATTATTGGTCCAGTAAATTGCCTCGAAAGACCCAAATAAAAGCCTTAATATAAACAGAATAAATGTTTGGGCTATTCTCTCATCACTAAAGGGGAAATCCCACAGAAAAAAAGTATTTTTCTCTTTGAGTATAAACCCCAGCGCTGTATACAGTAATTTTACACCCAGTGCTGTATACAATAATATAACCCCCAGCGCTGTATACAGTAATAT
>VKOC01026280.1:0-23925 GCA_009364415.1 Spea multiplicata
ATTTATAATCGAGCAAATACAGTATATATGCAATCCCCCCAATATAATTTAAGCAGTTTTTGTTCATATTTTTATATTTTTGTAAGCAAATTTAATAAAAA
Source organism: Spea multiplicata (assembly GCA_009364415.1). Lineage (NCBI taxonomy): Eukaryota > Metazoa > Chordata > Amphibia > Anura > Pelobatidae > Spea > Spea multiplicata. The sequence goes on from VKOC01026280.1 coordinate 102, forward strand.
TTTAAGAAAGTATGCTCAAGGAGGATGAAGTAATTACATCAATGAAAATTAAAAAAAACTCTAAGAGCTAAAATTAAAAAAAAGAAAATAATGATAGTGCGAAAGAGTGAGTAAGAACATGGAACAAAATTTGTTGCCCAAAAACGAATGGGCCATAAGCGAACAAAAAAATAATAATATGTAATATCTTACAGGTCCTCTTTTGGTAAACGTCTCTTACATTTCAGTATCACCTCCGTGCTGATTACACACTAATCTATCTTTACTCTTCTGACCTCTGTCTGTGTCTTGCCTTACAAACTGTTGCTCTAAAATTGCATTCTGGATGGCAACCTGCTATTTAACTAGCAACCTGCTATTTAACATGTGAAAGACAGAGCTAGTGGCAGGGCTGCATTAATAAATGAGAAAAGTTGGCACATGCGCAGGACCCACCATCAACAGGGGAGCCATTCAGAAGAACAATCGTGGATTCTTTAAGAAATGCACAAATAATTTTATGTGCTTGGGGTGCAGCAAAAGTAATTTAAGTAGAGGCACAGAGGATTGTGTAGAATTACACTTTCAGAAATGTCTGTTAAGCTTCTTCTGAGCACATAAAGCTCCATGTCTACTGTGCTGATGATCACTTTCTCAGATCAATAGTGTTGATGCAATCTCATGATATGGAGGCATTCAGCAACACCAAACAAAGTTGTAGGGGCCTGTCAGGAACAATCACATTCAGCTGCTTAAAAAGAGTTTGGGAAGTGATCAAAGATCACCTGTAAGCCCAGTCAGTGTTGCTGAAATGCCTTGTTATTCAGTAGGATTGCAGCCCCCAGAGGGTCTGCAGCTAACCATTGCAGCTCAACGGGGCCCAGTTTACTAATCCATATGTGATAGTTAAAAAAAATAAAAATGTAATGAAAATGTAAAATAAAAAGCCACCCTAAGGGGAATAATCCAGCTCCAAAAAAAAAACATTTAAAAACAAATGTGCACGGTATCTTTCCAAAAATCATTTTAGGGCAAGTTTTAACGTACCAGCATTCGAAATACCCTGGGGTTTCTAGTTTTAAAAATATATATGGTTTATGGGGATTAATTCAATTGACCATTTTAAAAGGTGTCCCAAAGAGGACATAGACACAGGATGTCCAGATCCCAAAATTCCAACTTGAAAAACTGAATGTGTATTTCCCAAATGTGGCCTTCTAGCCCTCAAATAACCCCACAAAACCTATGTATGGGCAGTGGCATCTCCAGCTTTCATACTTAGGGGGGCACATGGGGGGACAGGGACCAAAGTAGGGGGGCAATTGTGAAACACTACATATATACACTATATATATATATATATATATATATATATATTATATATATATATATGCGTTACACATGCATTTTTAACTGCATAATATGTAGGGCTGCAACAACTAATCAATAATGAAAATCATTGCCAACGAATTTCATTATCGATTAGTTGAATCGTTTTTTATTAACTATAAAATACCCCTTGTTTTATAATCTGTTTCAATGTGACTCACAGCAGTTCCTACTTACCAGTCCCTCCCTGCAGTCACTCTGAGATTGACCCTCCCCTTTTTCTCCCAGTCCCCCTGAAGTCACACTGAAGATTGGCCCCGCCCATTTCCTATAGCGTCCACATGGCTAGGACACACATCTAACTGTGAGTATGAAATTAATATTTGGGCTTCTGAAAGTTAGGGGAGGTGGGGGTTAATTTAGGGGCAGTTATGGTAAATGGGGTGTTTAGGGTTAATTTAGGGGCAGTTGTGGTTAATGGGTGTTTAGGGTTAATTTAGGGCAGTTGTGGTATGGGGTCTTTAGGGTTAATTTAGGGGCCGTTGTGGTTGATGGGTCTTTAGGGTTAATTTAGGGCAGTTATGGTTGTGGGGTCTTTAGGGTTAATTTAGGGGCAGTTGTGGTTGATGGGGTTAATTTAATGCTGAGGACTGAGGGTTAATTTAATTTAATTTAATTTAAGGTGCAGTTAGATGTAAGGGGGGCAACTAAGGGGAATCTAAATACTGGGGGCAGTGAAGATTAATCCTATATTTATTTATAAAAGTATAGTGTCAGTGTGCTGTCAACGGGTCTATGAAGGGACTATGGGATATCTATGGAAACTCAGAATTAAAGGTATAGATAAGACTTTCTAAATTACAGGCATAGATCGCAGGCTGCACACCCCAAAGTCCGCTCTGGCGTTCACATTGCCCACATAGACCCGGAGCAGCACCCACATTACACATACATAGGACGAGACAACATTGTCCCATAAACACTCTCTCTCCCTCCCTTCTGCCCTATCTTATAGGATAACTTGCATTAAAATATTGGGTGATTCTAAACTCAGGACCTCCGTTAGCATTTGTAGATGAGTAAAAGCTTTTTCTTGGCTTTTTTTTTTCATTTTTCTCCATATTTTATTATTTTTTAATAGTAAATTAGATGATATGGCCAAAATTGTATCAAATGAAATTTGTCACTCACACTCCCACTAACACCCATTCACTCTCTCTCATGCTTTCTAAATGTTTCCCTACATTCTCTGTCGATCACTTCTGCTTTTGCGGACTGCTGCCATATTTTCTTGTTCATCTTTATCTTCTCCTTTCTCTTCTGTCTTCTATCTTTGTCCTTATCTCCACAAACATAAGCCATAACTGGTGGCACATCCAGTGACATCCTTTCCCAGATCCTCCAATTAGGGAGAGAACGTCACTAGTGACATCCTCTCTGCGATGCTCCAGAAGTTCCCTCTGGGTTATGTCCACGGAGATGAGGACAAAGATAGAATATAACAGATTAAAGAGAGAAGAGAATGGAGAAGATAAAAAATACAAGAAGAAGAAGATGTGGAAGTGATAGGCAGAAGCAGAAGTGGTCGGCAGAGTTGGCTAGAGTTTTTTCTTCATTGTTTTGCTGTTTGTATGTTTACCTAACCATTGCTTACTTATTTACTTTTCCCAAGAAAGTAAGTGAGCCAATCCTTATATGTCAAGGCACATTAGTCTTCTTGGATATGTTATAGCATCTTTCTCTTCGTTAAGTTCACAATCTGGCCTCCTCTACTCATTTCACTCAAATACTTTCCTCTGGCTGTGTCTAAGAATACTGAAAAATGCAATCCTCTTTGTACTCTTGGATTTTTTCATGTGTTTTCAGCGTTGTTCATGTGATGTCTTTTCGCCCAAAAGAATCATAAAAATATGGGTTTCCTATTTTTTTTATTATATATGTACGTAAATATCCAGATATAGGTTTTACCTTTTGAATGATTGGTGCTGGCAGGTTGTTTCTGAAACACTAGATACATTCAGTCATCAACTATTACCAACGGCTTGACAAAGATACAATAGGGTTGTCATGATAATAAAAAACATATTAGTTGTTGTGGAGCCTTGATTGTAGGCAACTATTCTGCTCCCCACAAGAAAAAATAGTGCATAAACCAATTCCATAAGACATATGCTGCTTGTGTGTGGGGAACCAAGAGCTGTTTATTGGTCTGGCACTGAGGTAGATGATCAAGCATTTCCTTCTGTACATTTAGCTTTTAATTAGAAGAGAATACAGGCAAAATTATTCCCACATACAGATGGACCTGTTCCTCCGGCAACAAAGTGCAAACATAGTAAAATAATGCAGAGTTATTTGGTGAGTGCTTGAGTTTTCATTTTCTATTTGGTTTTCTGTACTAGGTCATCTCTCCTCCACTGTATAATTGAGAGCACTTTGATTCCTGTTGGGATAAAATCCAGTTACTGCTTCAGTAGTTTTAATTTGCTGATTTAAAAATTTTAACTCTAGGAAAAATGATATTGCTGGTTTCATGGTATCTAATGTATTTAAATCCTGTCTTTTTTTCGATTTGTAGTTCATAAATTTAACAATTCAGATATTTTGGTAGAATTATTCATCATGGTAGAATAATGACTATGAAGCATCATGCTGGTCCTGAAATTACTTTTATGTTGACAGGTGGATGAATTTATTTTTGTGTGGGTGTTTTTACTCAAGTGTGTGTGGAGGGTGCCACACACACGATCCACTTGAGTGCCAAATACTCTAGGTACGCTGACAAGAACAGAAATTGATCCACCAAAGTAAGAAAGGGCATTGAGACACAGGCCAGGCCCAGATCCAGCCACAAGACTGACCCCTCTCATATTTGAAAATTAAGAATTGATTCCCCACAGTAACGAAGGCCATTGATGCACAGGGGCAGGAACGGACAGGCACCAGTAGGCATATGTAGGCCTATGCATGCCCTTGGAGTAGGACTGAATTTCCCCAATAATACACAAATTAAAATACTTGCTTGCCCAGAGCAAGGATGGTGAAAGAGGAGCAGCATCAGCAGTAGTTGTAGGGCACCAGCATTGTGCCTGGGCAGACAGACACTGGCAGATGATAAGCACATGCAGCCCCTTTCGAACAATACTAAATTTCCCTAACAATATAGAAATGTAAAAAAAGGCACAGAATACAGTTGGGAGATTGGCAAACTATTTGCAACTATTTGCAAGGAAAACACCATGAAAATGTAAAGGGACTGCACAGCTATCATAAGCACTAAATTACATATGAAGGCTGGCGTGCCCTTTTACGATAGAAACCTTCATATAACAACCTTGAATAAACAGATAAAAATCTCCAAATAATAATATATATAACCCTATATGAGCGTGTTGGACATTCCATTCCATAGGCAATAATATAAAATTAACAGCCTCTTTTGGGAAAGCTTTCCACAAGATTTTGGAGTACATCTTTGGTAATTTGTGCCCATTAAGCCAAAAGGGCATTTGTGAGATCATGCACTGCTGTTGTACGAAAAGACCTGATTCCAAATCAGCATTCTAATACATTCCACAAATATTCAGCTGGGGTTAAGGTCAGGACTCTTTGCAGGCCACTCTAGTTCTTCCGGACCAAACATGTCAAACCGTGTCCTTATGGACCTTACTTTGTGCACAGGGGCACAGTCATGCAGGAGCCTTCCTCAAACTGAAGTCACAAAGTTGGAAGACTACAGTTGTCTAAAATGTATGGTGCATTAAATTACCCTTTACTGGAACTGAAAAGCCTAGCCTTATCCCTATGAATTCTGGAAGGTAGTGTTATCCTGGCATCCTCCAAGTGCAAATTTGTACATCAGACTTCCAGATAGTGAAGCATGATTCATCATTACAGAAAGCATGTTTTCACCACTCCTGAGTCTAGTGTCCGCGTGCTTTACACCACTCCAGCCAATGCTTGGCATTGAGCATAGTGATCTTCGGCTTGTGTGCAGCTGCTCGGCCATGAAAACTCATTTCATGAAACTTCAGACACACATTGCTTGTGCTGACAGTTTGGAACTCTGTAGTGAGTGATGCTAAAGGGGAGAGACAATGTTTAAATGCTATGTGCTTCAGCACAGATCCCACTGTGTGAGTGTATATGGTTTACCCCTTTGTGACTTAGTTGTTATTACTCCTGGATGCTTCCAGTTCGCAATAAAAGTACTCACAGTAGACTGGACAGATCTATCAGGACAGAAACTTAATGAACTGACATGTGGCAAAAGTGGTATTTTATGACATGTTTAAAGTCATGTTTAAAGTCACTGAGTTCCTCAGTGTTACCCATTTTATTGCCAGTGATTGTCTATAGAGATGTGTATGTGCTTTATTGGATACACCTGTTAGCAATAGGTGTGCCTGAAACATCTAAACTCAATTATAATGAGAGGTGTCCACATACCATACTTCTTGTCATACTTGTGTGTTTGCATAATTGGCAAATTATTGTATGACAATATGGTATATATAGGCCTGGTATGGTTATATAGAATACTAGGTATGGTTAGCAGGGCCGGCCCTACAATGGGGCCAACTGGGGCAATTGCCCCAGGCGGCACTTTAGAAGGGGCGGCACTTTGCCGCCCCAAGCGGTTTTTTTTTGAAGCGGAAGAGAGAGAGAGGGGCGCCGAGTGGTTTTCGCTTACCCGCTCGGCGCCCCTCTCTCTCCTCTGCGGCGAGTCTCCCTGTTCGGTCTTGGTGCCGGCTTGTAATGCTGAGCGCCGGAAGTGGCGTCAATTTCCGGCGCTCAGCATTACAAGCCGGCACCGTGGCAGAGCAGGGAGACTCGCCGCAGGACTCTTTAGAGGTAAGTACCGGGGGGGGCGTCGGCGAAGTTTAAAATGCCGCCCCCCCGGTACTTACCTCTAAGTAATGCCGGGGCATTTTAAACTTCGCCCCAGGCGGCGTTAAGTCTTCGGCCGGCCCTGATGGTTAGGAATATTATTGATATAATTTTGATAAATTTGTTATGTTATTGAGGACAATTCCACAACAAAACAAACAAAGACGAAGGCGTAAGCTCTGAATTTTCATTCGAAATTTGTTTTTGTTCTCACTCGCACTCTCTCTCCCTACCTTCTCTGACAACCTTTTCCCTGTGTCTGCTTTCATGTTTCATATTTGTTATTTTAATATTTTATATTTTAATATCACACCAAATAGATAGCATCACCCACCACCGAACATTTAAACTTTCAACATTTGGTCAATTAGCTAAACAGAAAATACGTTGTTAAGCAAATAACAATAAAGTATTAATGGAGCTAACATGGTACATTTAGTTTGAATTACTTCTAATCAACATTGGTATTTAATCAATCATTATTTATATTTACAATATGTATAGATTGATACATAATTTTTTGTAGCACAATCAATGCTAGGCTATCATAAGGCTGGGATATGAGTATAATCATATAATAATTCTTATGCACAGCTGCAAGGGGGCGCTCAGCCACCCGATTAACAGCTGGAGCCTGCAGGACTGGTTGGGGAGATTACAATCCCCCTCTAACTGGCCCAACATTAGGGAGCACGAGGTCTGTCACTTCAGACCTCGCCTTCCATGCTCCCTAATCACTATGCGCCAGCAAATGATGCCAACTGCTGGGATATGACCAGCATAGTGATTAGGGAGCACTAAAGCAGAAGGCTGGAGTGACAGACCTTGCACTTCCACAACAAGATGAAGGATGAGAAAGGTAAGAGATGGGGAGAAAGGGTTGTAAGGGCAGTGAATATGTATATATGTGTGTGTTTGTAAGCTCGTATGTGTATGGGCAGGTGTGTGTAATTGTAGGTATTTGTAGGCTGGTGTGTGTATAAAGACAAGGGTTGTGTAAGGACAGTTTATGTGTATATGTGTGTTTATGGGCAAGTATGTGTAAAGGCAGTATGTATGGGCAGTCATGTGTAAGGGCAGTGTATGTATGTTTATGGGCAGATGTGTGTAAAGGCAGTGTAAATAAAATAACCTTTGTAAAAAAAAATAGCTGGGGGAGAGCACAATTTTCCATTCTTGCCTTGGGCGCAAAAGGAGCTAGCTACGGCACTGGTACTGCACACAGAATAAAGCCCTGGGTGGGGGTGGGATTGGGTTATAGTATGCCTTGACTGGTGTGCAGAGGAGGCGTAGGCATTTGGTGGGGATTTAGGGGGAGAAGTTGGGGTAGGTTATTTAAAGTATTGGTTTCCCGAGTTTGGAAACCAATTTCAGAAAACATATCTGGGTTCCGTGTCCTTCCCTCCTCTCATTTTGGACTTGGCAAGCTTACTGGGTTTGTTGTATATATTTACGTCATTGTCTTTGTAAACGTACCTATGTTTATTGTTTTTAGGTCTGGCGTGACAGATTTTTTTTCCTTATCCAAAATGTAATTTTGTGTTGTGTTTTCATTATTGGGGTAAGTTTGGGCCCTCTAATACCATTCTGTTACGGGACTGGTTTCTATGTAAGAGACAGGAAGAAAGGATTTTCTATCCTTAGTAACGGAACAGGTAAAGACACAGGAAAATGATAGGTATACCAAGAAGGCAGTTACAGAGGTATAGAGTTTAATGTTGGTTGAAAAAAATTACATGTCTCTATGTTTGGTTAAAAGAAGATTGCATTTTGGCAGTGTTTATGATAAATATTGCTTAGAGGAAGTAAGTAGAAATGTGTTTTTGATCTCTAGCTCTTTCTTTTCATTGAGTATCAAATTGTAGTTGAAGATGTAATATATCAATTTTTTGTTGAAACTTTTGCATAATATGCTTTGGATGGGCGTTTTCTCTTCCCCAGTAAATAAAATAAGGATACAGTGCATCAGATGTGAGAGAGCCCTAAGTGTCAGAAACCCAGATGCCCTTATTATGGGAAGCCCAAAGGATCAGTAATAAAGGAAATATGTCAAGCAGACATATGGGGCTCACTCGATTCAGTGATTTTACTAAACCTTAATTGGCCTCAGTGATGTAACAGGAAACACAGTTATCAATTCAACAGCCTGACTACACCTCATGGAATGATTGTACACGGCCACACATAAAAAGCTACATTGAAACTGTAGAAGACTCTGTCCTTAGTGCGATTCAATTAGTTCTACAGCTCTCAGCTCCTAGATTGGATAGATTTTAGCCAGTACATTTTAGACCATACTAAACTAAATGTAAATAACATACAAGAATTAACCCCTTCAATCCCAGGGGTTTTTGGTACCTCAAAGCCCAGAGCAATTTTGCCATTTTTGGGGTATGTCGGTTTAGCGATGATTCTCTTTTCCTGTGAATAGTGTACCCATGTAAACTATATACCGTATTGTTTTTTCAAGGAGAGATAGAGCTTTCGTTTGATACCATAGTTGGATGATTAGCTGAAAATTTAGAATGAGAAATTTAGTAAAAACTAGCGAAGATTAGAAAAATAAACTATTTTTTTTTTACATTTTCCCTCTGAATCCTCACAAAATTAGGTAAAGTGATGGAAAATCCCCTCCAAGTTTATCAATTCAGGTGTCCTGATTTCAGAAATACCTAATTTATATAGATTTTCCAGACTTTCCCAGCACCAGGGAGCATACTATTAGGTGTACAATTTTGTATAATTTTTATGCCTATGGCTTAACCGGTTTGGGGGTTGTGAACGGGGGCAGGAGGGTTATACTGGCTAGATGTTATGCTAGGGCAATGGGATGTAAGGTTTTTTTAAGAATTTTTTTATTATCTTTTTTTATATATATTTTTTTTTAATTTTTTTATTTTAATTTTTTTTACATTTTTTTGTATTTTTTATATATTTTTTTTACACAGTAATGGTAAGAGGTCCTCCTAGGGACCTCCTGAACATGCCAGTGATGTCACAGTGACATCACAGCTCACATTATAATTTTTTTTAGTATTATTTATATTATTATATTATATTTTAAATGAATTAACTTTTTTTTTTCCAGCTTTTCTCTTACAGGACGGGAGGGGGAGTGAGAGAGATGGTCTCTCACTCCCCTCCCCGCGATCCTCCTGCACCGATCACACTGTGATCTCTATGCAGGTCCTCACAGACCTGCATAGAGATCGTAGCGTCTCTGTGCCTCATCGGAGGGCAGGATATCCCCGCAGGGGATATCCTGTCCTCCGATCACCTTCCGGGTTACGTCAGCAGTGACGCAACCCGGAAGGGAATGCCCGATCGCGCGTTTGAAACTGCGCGATCGCGCGATCGGGCAGTTTACCGGTAACAGCTTACCGGCTTTCATGCTGGAAGCTGTTACAGGCGATCGGACAGCAGAAAGCCGGCAAAGCCGGCTTCTGCTGTCAGTGGGGAGTCCAGGCTGTCAAACGATAGCCTGGTCTCCCGTGCAGCGGCAGGGATGTGTCCCTGACGCTGCACGAAGGGCTGGACGTACCGGGACGTCCATAGGGGTTTCTTTGTGGGCGTTTTTTGGACGTCCCGGTACGTCTATAGGGGAACTAAGGGGTTAAACACACTGCACATGTCCAGTCAAGCATAAACAAACCTCAGATGTTTGACCATTGCAATACTGAAACACATTATGTATCATAGGAGATCAGCCACACCGCTACACCTGCACTACTTACAAATAAAGTGTGCTCAAACCTCATTTACAAGTACCATCGAATTTCCTGAAAAATTAAGTCATTTTCAAGTTATGTTAAATGCTTCACTACCCATTTGTACGTACACTGATCACCCATAACATTATTACCACATGCCGCCATAATAGCCCTGACCTGTCGAGACATGGACTCCACTAGACCTCTGAAGGTGTGCTGTGGTATCTGGCACCAAGATGTTAGCAGCAGATCCTTTAAGTCCTCGAAGTTGCGAGGCGGGCCTCCATGGATGCATCCTGGTGCCATGTGTTCTCCAGGTAAGGAACGCACACGCACCTGAAGGGATGCAAAAGAAAACATGATTCATCAGACCAGAATCTTCTTCCATTGCTCCGTGGTCCAGTTCTTATACTCACATGCTCATTGTAGGTGCTTTCGGCAGTGGGCAATGGACAGGGGGCAGCATGGACATCCTGCCTGGTTATGCAGCACCATATGGAACAAACTGTTCCACTGTGTGTTCTGACACCTTTCTATCAGAACCAGCATTAACTTTTTTTTAGAAATTCGAGGTACAGTAGCTGGTTTGTTGGATTTGACAACACAGGACAGCCTTTGCCCCCCACATGCATCAACAAGCCTTGTCTGCCCATGATCCTGTCACTGATTCACCTCTTTTCCTTTGGATGACTTTTCTAATGGTTTTGCAGGAGATTATATAGGTTATTTGTAAAAGTTTTTGCAAGTTTCACATCCCAGTTGGCATTATTCAGCTTTGCTGTGGTAACAGCATGCTCCAACAATATTTTGTATTTTTCCATTGATCTAATTGGTGGTTTAGTGGTTATGCCATTCTCATGATGCACGTTATGGTGTGATTAGGTGAAACTGCCGCTTCTGTGCGAACAATTATGTGAGAACGGTTGTTCACTTCCTTTTAGAAACAAAGAAACATAAAATTTGAAGGCAGATACTGTTAGAACCATTCAGCCCATATAGTCTGCTTATTTTTCCTTTTGTAATCCCTTATCAGTCTTTGGTCCGGTCCTGAGGAAAGCGTTATGTCTATCCCATGCCTGTTTAAATTTCCTCACTGTATTAGCCTCCACCACTTCTGTCTTACGTTACGTCTAAGCCTCTGACCTTCTAGTTTTAGACCTCTTGCTCTAACATTGTTCCTCCTTTAAAACAAACTTGCCTTCGGTACTCTGTTTAAATGTTTCTATTGCATTCTCTCTCTCTTCTTTCCTCCAAGCTATACATATTAAGATCCTTTAACCTTTCCTGATAATTTCTGTCCAGCTCTCCTCTGAACTCTCTCCAATGTGTCAATATCCTTCTGGAGATGGGATCTCCAGAACTGTGCACAGTACTCTAAGTGAGGCCTGACCAGAGATCTGTAAAGTGGCAGAACCATCTCCCTCTTCCTGCTACTAAAGCTTTTCCCTATGCAGCATGGCATCCTGCTTACTTTTTGGAATGCTTTATGGCATTATCTGCTTACCTTTAACCCATCAGAAATAATTACTTCTAAGTCCCTCTCTTTAGTGTGGTGCAATGTAACTACTTTCCTTATATTAAATCACACTGATTGGTGATCACCGGAGCCCAAACAACTCTCCTACAGTATCAGTTATTGAATTGGTACATTCATTTTATGTATAGAAAAGCTTTTCTCTATTTTATAAGACTTGATTTAGTCAGGTGATTTACATGCGAGTGCTCTACGTATAGGGTATGTGGGAGGGGTATATGGTATTTTTGTAACGTTTACACAGGGCTGGAATGGTAAACATGATCATAACACCCAGATTCTATTTAACAGAAAGAATGAAATGATTATGAGACATTTGGAAAGAGGTCCAGAATGCTAATATGCCTTTTGGTGACAAATAGTTTTAATTATAAATTCCATTTGTAAACAGCATCTTACCTCTTTCTCCACGGTATTAGCATTGAATGGTTGACTAAATATTATGATCCTATAGAGATTTCCATCAGGTAATCTCCGTGCAAGGGAGTTTGGTGGTGTGTCCATGTCCATGTAACATTTGGTTATGACTCAAACCTGATCTTGATGATCTATTACATTACAGAAATACTGCAAGCCTGACTGTGGTCGACAGGTAGACTTTTGTTTGCATTGTGTTGTACCTGAGCTGTTTGCATTGTGTTGTGTTTGCATTGTGTTGTGCCTAACAGCAATCAAAGTCCCATCATGCCTAGGTTCCAGCACCTACACATCCAACCAGTAAATGCTGGAACCTAGGCATGATGGGACTGTGATTGCTGTTAGCAATCACACCCCCTAGGAGGGGGTGATAAGTGGGAGGAGGTGATAAGTGAAGTTGCGAGTAACAAGTCATTGTTGGATCTTAGAGGGCGGGCTGGAGTATATTTGCTGATGAGGGAGGATAGGTAGGGGGAGCGGTGTTAGTGAGAGCTTTGTAGGATGGAGTGAGTAATTTGAATTTAATTCTGCTATGTATGGGGAGCCAGTGGAGGGACTCGCAGAGAGGAGTGGCAGATGCAGAGCGTCGGGTGAGATAGATAAGTCTGGCAGAGGCATTGAGGACAGACTGGAGGGGGGGATCGTCGGGAGAGAGGGATGCCAGCAAGTAGGTTGTTACAGTAGTCTAGACGGGAGATTACAAGGGAGTGGATTAGTTGTTTAGCGGTGCTGGCAGTCAGGAATGGACGGATTTTGGAATGTTGCTCAGTTGGTTGTGGCAGGATTTAGAGAGTGATTTGATGTGAGGGATGAAAGATAAGTTTGAGTCATGAAATAGTGGGTAAGAAATCAAAAAGTGACACATCGTTTGTTTTTTATTTGCCCAAATTGGCATAAGTGTATCTTATTTTGTTTCAACCTTAAACTATTTGTTTCATTTTTTTGTTTATTTTTGCAGAAAAACAGCCAGGTGTTCCTTAGCGCTTTTCACATGGGTCAGTGGGTAATATTGACTGGATAACTGGGTTATTTGTTCAATAGAAAACTAAACCCACAGGCAACAGAGTTGATCCAGAAAATATATATATATATATATATATATATTTTTTAATTTGATACTTATCTTCTTAAGGACCATGCTGTTTTTTTTTATTTTTTGTACCCTTTGTGACCAAGGCTGTTTTAACACTTTGGAGGGTACTCATGTTTAGTGTACCCGCACAAGGTATATATTGTTTTTTTCAGCACCAATTTTTTTACCATTAGTTGATCATATAATCTAATTTCCTATAAAAAATATATAATGAAAAAATTGCAAACAAAAACACTTTTTCTCACTTTTATTTTAAAAACTGTGTACTTATCTAAAAAAGCTTATTAAAAAACTGCTAAATAGGTTCTACTGCTTGTCCTGGGTTTAGAAATACCCAATGTTTTGTTGGGTTTTTTTTCTATTTCTCTGCATTTTATAGGGCAATAAATACAAGTAGTATTTTTTATTTCAAAACATTTTTTTCAAAATATGGTCATTCTGCCCCCATCTGCAATTTTGGGTATCTTTGAAGCAGGCCAATGCAATTTACATCATAAAACCATATATTTTTGAAAACTAGGCAAAAAAATGTTCTCAAAAATTGTACTTTAGGTATGAATTTATAGCGATACTTTCATACCAATTTGATACCAACCATACATGTCTGGTTGTTTGGGGCTAAAAGGCCACATTTAGGGAGTGTGCTTTTTACATTTTGGTCAGTCTGTGCCTATGCCCTATTTGGGTCATCTTTGAACCTGGCCACACCAATTTACCCCAACAAACCATTATTTTTTTTTAAAGACACCCCTTAGGTATTTGAAATGCTAGTATTTTTTGGGAAGGTACAGCTCTAATTTTAGCACTTGCTCATAATAATAAACTTTCTTTTTTTATTCAACTTTTAATATTTTTGGACTTTTTTTCCATTTTGTTGGAACTGGGTGGTTCCCCTGGTGGTGCATAATCATTTTTTAAATGTTACCACATTTTTATTTATTTATTTAGCTATTTTTATTTTTTCCATTTTTTTATTATTTTTTAAATATTTGCCTAATCACCTTGTGATTAGAAAGCTGAGTTCTGTTGACTTGCATGGTTGAATGGAGTACCAGAGTTCTCAGGAGGGTCTGGAGAGACCCTCTTGGAAACTTGTTTATTTTTTTTTAAAGGATGCCACCATCTTTCCAGAGGCAAAATCTCTCACAGTGGCACTTGTGACCACTCTCTGGAACGGTCACAGTGCATCCTGGGGTGGGTGGTCGGTGTTGCTATCGAAGTATTTCAGCTACATCATTGAAGCTTAAGAGTCGATCGTCGATTGCCTCCTCAGCTCTTTGAAAACGGGCACCTGCTGCCATACAGTGTATGGTGGATGTTGACACCTGGGGAGGGGCCATATGGGGCCCCTGATGCTGATTTCAGTGTTGCCTCAACATTGGGGCATTACAACAAAACTGTTTAAGCAACAAAGGCGATCAACTAAGCTTTTTTTAATGCCATTTTGCACGAAATGTCTGTTAGGGGTTAATACTTTAAGATCAGCACAAGCAGGATGTTGTAACACACTTCCTGTGCTTATCTTACTTTATTGTAGAATATTTTGTTTACAGCTGCACTATTTGTTATGGACCCCGGGTTACAGGGCAGAGGTTCCTATTGCGTGGGTGGGAGCTTTACAGGGCATTCGTTATTTATTTATAAAGCGTGTATTTCAAGTTGTATTCGAGCTACCCGACGATCAGATAACTCTTTCCAGGGTGCTTACTTGGTGCGCTGTGGAGCTAGGACAGCACAGTTTGATACACAGATAGCTGGGGTTTCTGGGTTTGGGGTTAGCTGGTCAACCCTGGTTTTGAACAATCACCACAGGGGGTTTTAAAGGCATTGATGCCAGGAAGTCTGAGTGAATTGTTTGTTTTGGAGGGGTGCTGGACTGTTTCAGCAGAAACGCAAGGGGTTATGGGAGGAGGACTTGATGGGGAAATGCATTTACTGTTGAATGTGCCATTGTATAAATAGCCCTGCCTGGCTACAATAAAGTCACTTTTTTTACTGTGGTAGTTTCTTTTTAATTATTTGTCCCATAACTGAAGGAAGATTGTTGTATAATTTGACCAACTTGTCAGATATTACAAGTATTACACCACTGATTAAACGTATACGCTAGTTAGAGGTTGTTTATATATAGCCATACCACCCATAAAGGACAATGTGCTAATAAGGATGTATGTGAAATAGAAAACAAAAAACTTTATCTGTGAAGTGTTAATTGCACAAGACGTCAGTCGTGTGGCACTGGTTTAAAGAATGTCTTCATTCTTTTTTATGTTGGGTGTAGAAAAGCTTTCTAATCTGGCCAAGCTTTTTACAGCTTGGTGATGTAAGTTTCCCTGTTTAACCATCCCATTAGACAGGATGACAGATCATAAGTTGAATTCCTCATTTGTCTGTAAAATGTTGGCTTCCTCTCCACTAGACACTTTTGAAGCATAATATACAACAGCTATAAATGGCTCTCCAGTATATTTGCAATTTTATGTCTATGTCTGTCCTAGATTGACTATGTGCTCCTGGCTACATCTAACCAATTGGTCCTTTGCCATTTGGCCCACATACTTCCTCTTGAATGCTGACTCGAAATGTAAAGACTTAATGTTGTTAGTAGGATTTTTTACAAAAGGAAACCAGTGATTCCTGTCCTTGAGAAGTGTAGAGTATCAAGAAAGCTTTTAGCTGGACAAAAAAAGACTCAATAAAGGGTTTGCTTTGATATCTCAAGAAGACCGGCAATAGCTGGTTCTGGTCAATCACTATCCTGAGCTGGTTATGCAAAGTAAACTTTATGCATACTTAGGGTAACAAAAAATAGATTAATCGAAAAAATAGACTGTGACGGGACCGACCTGTACCCTGACTGGGTACTCCCGCCAAACGTTGCTTCCTCCTGCCGGGACACCAACAATTAACCCCTTCAGCGCCAGGCAGAACCAGCGTTGTAGATAGAAGGGGGGATGTCACTGCACCGAAGCTGCATTGGCACTGTGGCTATCCGAAGCTTAGCTACACAGTGTGGCTATTGTCCTGAAAAGGACAATAAAGGATCATAGCAGCCCACCTCAAGCATCAGGCAACACTCATGTTGAGGTGAAAACAGGACTCTTTTATTAAAACCAAATACAGAACTATATATACACACAAGTAAGAAAGGGGCAAGACAAATATCACATGATCTAATTACCATGTTAGGAAGGAAGTAATTAGATCAAATCCTCCAACATAGTATCCGGGGGACAGGATGACATGAGACATAAATAATTACATTAATTAGGGACTGTGGCAAGGTAATGGAGTCTGTCTACATCAGTGGCAGGTTGGAACGCTCATTATTCCCAGCATGAGGGGGTTAATTGCTGGAGGTCAGCAGGTGGAACCAATTAACCTGCACTGAGGTGTTTAAAGGGCGGTCGGTAGAGGCATTAGTGGTCTGGAAACAGGGAGAGAGGCAGTCAAGCCAGAAGCCCTCAGACTTTAAAAAGGTACGGTCCAAAAATACTGTGTTGTGCTGCTGCTACTACTACTTTTATGACTGGGACTGGATTAGCTGGCCGGTTAGTTAGTGAGGTAAGAACCTTGTATAGTTAGTCTCCAAGATGGAGTAGGATTTGTTTGTTTGTTTATGTATCCTGTGAAGTGCAACACTGGTGACCTTACAGCAAGCTGCAATAAATTACATTTTGCTTATATTCCGCTGGTGTTTGGAGTTTCTTGTTTTGATTGGGCCATCCTGCCACAGAACGTAGATGTGGAATGATGATAGACATATAATTGGCTTGAGACAGACACTGCGATGCGTAGATAACGGGAGTGGAAATCCGTAGGTTCGCTGCAACTTGGCCGACAGAGACCACTGGTCTCCCTGCTCCAACAGTTAAAAGTCTGTACGAACGACCAATAAAGTCGCTTGTCAGGACCTTTAACTGTTTCAGGAGGGAGACCAGTGGTCTCTACTGGCCAAGTTGCTGGACCAGGATTTTAATCTGTACAAGCATTTCTATTGGTCACCAACAGGGGGCTCGTCTGTCATCAACCAATGAAATACAGGTGTGCTTTGGTTGATGGCAGAGGAGGCCCCTGCAGGCTACCAATAGAGTTTCTCGTACGGAAATTTAAAATCCAGGCGTCTGTGCCATGTTAAACCCGTATTAACCCTTTCTACAAAAAACGAGGGGAAAAAGAGAAAAAAACGTACACGAATATTCGCCTGAACTGAACACAGGACATAAGAAAGGTATATATGTGGTGGAAAAAATGGCCAATATGGCAACTCAAATAAAAAATGAAGCAAGCTGAGAAGGGAGAACAACCTTAAGCATATTTCTTCATGAGATCTTGGTATTCTTTTATTATGATGTCCAATTAATGTTTTGTAAGTGCACATGAGTTTTGTGGAAAAATGAAAACAAAAAAGGTAACAACCCTTAAATTATATTAAGAATATTATGGCTTCCTTTAATGATTCCAGAAACGGACATGTTTTTATTTGCCATCTTTGAGAATGTTATTTGTGTTTTGTGTCTACTTTGAGAGATGAAGTAGTTTATTGCTATTATTTGTAATTATGCAGTAGTTAAAGGAGGTTCTTAATTAGTATATAAGGAGATATAGTTAAGCATATTTCACGAGAGAAATTCAACATATCTGCATATACTCTATTGTGCAATAAGTATAATAGGCAAGACATTCTAATTACAGGGTGCTCTGATGTATCTAATTCTAGCACATTCCTTTATTATATTTCCTTAGAACATTTCCCCACTAATTAGAATAAATTCAATTAAGTTTCTGTATGAGAGTTCTATATATATGGCATCATATCAAATCACAGGGATAAGGATGGCTTAGCTTCTGTTAGTAATCTTTTTTATGCATGCTTTCTGGGAGAATTGTCCAAGGAGAGTAATACAATCTGTAAGAGTGCACATTATTACCTTAAATTTGTTCAAGGTAATGGCCTATTTCCACACATATTGTTATGTCTCAAACCACCTCCAGTTGGAGAACCTAAGCCTGTCAATAAACAGATAAAATGTATCTAGTCCTAGAGAAGATAATTTAAATTGAAAATGATTGCATTCCTTCATAAGAAAGGGTTCATAACTGTATGAAAGGCTCAGCATAACAAATATTTTTATTTTTAAAGATTTCTGTGGAAGTATATGGCTGTGCATAGAAAAATACAACTGTTCGCTATTTGGCACCTGGGTGGATCCTGTGTGTGGCACCCCCCCACACACACATACTTTAAAGACACTCACAAAAAATTAATGTTGCCAAGAATGTTTATATTCTTGTAAACTGTACGCCAACTGGAAAAAAAAACTAAAAATCTGGTACAGCACAACCCTCATCACTATACACTGATACAGACAATAATGGTAGTGTAGCATCACTATATACTAAGCCAGAAATTGACATGGTAGGTCTCTGCCCCTGGCGCAGCATGCCTGTGCCACCTCTGCCCCTTAAACAACCTTCTTGTGCCCCTCTGCCCCTGAAGCAGCCTCCCTGTGCCACTTATGCCCCTGAACCATCCTACTTGTGCCATCTTTGTCCCTGAAACAGCCTGGAATTTTGGGATACAGTGCCAATATTTTTTATATTATAAAGTTTGCAAACTTTACATCTCAGTATATTTCAAATGATAGTATTTTAACTTTTTACATGCACTAATACTACTACTAGCTCTCTGTCCCTTAAGCAGCCTGCCTGTGCCACCTCTGCCTGTTAAGCAGCCTGCCTGTGTCAACTCTGCCTCTTAGGTAGTCTGCCTGTGCCACCCCTGTCCCTTAAGAAGTCTGCATGTGCCACCTCTGTCCCTAACATTCCTTACCTCACCTGCAGGTTTTCAAGTAGGTTGCACCCCCCATGATGAGTGGGACCTGGGGCAGACCACCTCCCCAGGTATGGTACTGACTAAAGAGATATACCCTGGTGTCTAGTTTGGTGTGACGGGGTAAATTGAATTGGCCTGTTTTAAAGATATCCCAAATAGGGCATGGGCACAATGCACCAGATGTTAAAATTTTAAAACGTGTGCATCTCCCAAACGTGATGTTTTAGCCCCTAAACAACCCAAACAAATCTATGAATGGATGGTATCATTGCATTCTGTTGCTTAACAGATCTTGGGGTGTTGTTTTGAAGTGACATATACCAGGAGCCAGTAGTAGTATTAGTGCATGTAAAAAGTTAAAATACTATCATTTGAAATACACTGAGATGTAAAGTTTGCAAACATATATGGCTTGATTGGGCATGTTTTTATTCTCATCTCCTACTCCCTTTTTTTCTATCTCTTACCATTTTCTTCTTCCGCTCTCCGTAAAGTCTGCCACTTCAGACCACTGCTTTGATGCTCCCTGGCAGTGCTCGGTGATTGATCCTGACATCCATCGCCGGCACATAGTGCTAGGGAGCTCGGAAGCCGACGTCTCAAGTGACAAACCTTGTGTTCCCTTAATGTTAGGCCAGTTAGAGGGAGAGCTGTGATCTAGAGCCCTGCGTGGGACTGTTTTTTTAATCCCGCTCCCGCTGATTTTGTGACCATTACCGCTCGCTCCAGCAATGTGTGTTCCACTCCAACAACATATGTGTCCATATGGGACCTGCAGGTACATTTTCTGACCGCCCACTCCCGCCCACAACACTCGAAAAAACGTCCATGCCCGCAAGTTTTTTGGTAGTCCTCTACTGTGATCTCCTTAACCAGTCCCTGCTCATCGGCAGTAAAGTTGATAAAGCAAAATGAAAAAGTAACAATTTAAGAGTACGGTTGTGAACTGCTAAAAACATTTTTACGGAGAGATTTTTTAAGTTCATTAAAACAGAATGAAACCACATTTAGTGGTGATTGGTAATTCCAGTCAGTAGGGTTGAGATTAAGAAACACTCCTACCGTATACTACCAAACCACAAAAACGGTGGCTGATCGCCTTATTGGTCAATCTTGCATCCTGATGTGCCCCTCGTCAATGGCCTGGTTACAAGTGCCATCTCTGATCTTCCTAACGGCCCATTTACACTATGGAGGACTGTAGCCAGCTGGCATGGCCTCTTTTTACAGCCTGTTAACAGGGGAAATTCCAGGATATAGCCTAATGCGCAGTGGTACTGATTATGTACTGAGTACATATTTTGATATTTTAGTAGAAAGCGGAATAGTTCAAAGAAGCTTTTCAACAAAGCTTTACTAGCTACGTCAGATTTCCAATCGCGAAATCACATTAATAAGCTATTTTTGCTAGTTTTCTAATAATATTTTGAAAAAGAAATGTGTACTATTTTTCCTAGAATTTCTCCAATGTACTGTTTATTCAGAGTTCCAGATTTAGGGTTAGAGGTGTAAGTTGTTAAGTGTTCTAGGTAATCTGTGTGCTCTGAAAGGAGTGACAAGAGAATGGCAACTCTAGAGAAGGCAAGGTTGGTTATGTGTATCTGGCACTTCACTAGTATTATCCCACAAGATTCAGGATGTAGGCTTAGCATGTTGAAAATGATAGTAGCTGCATAAATGCAGACATAAATTATTTTCTGTTTAAACTCTTTTGTTGTTGTATAAATGAAAGCATTTTAAAATCAAAGTTGTCATTTTTCAGAAATTTCTCTACATTAAAAGCACGGGTGCTTTAATAAGTTTAGATCTGCATGGGTCTATATACTAGCAGGAACAGTCAGTGACATAACAAAAGTGCTGGAAGTTTATGCTTCGAATGTAGAAAGGAAGTTTTGCTACAATTTCCCTCAGTTTATGGTTGTTGAGAGATCTTTCTATCTGCCCTCATGGCGGCTGCAAAAAAATTCTAGTGCTGACTCCTGTCCTAACATGTTTAAGAACAAGCCTCTGGTTCCGGTTATTCGCTCTTGGGCGGCTGCTTCGATTGTTACCAAAGCGCTTATAGACTCAGGTGCTGCCGATGCCTTTATTGAACCTCCTTTGTGGCTAACCATTGTATACCTGTTATTAACCGGGAGATGCCCTTGGCGGTTCAAGCCATTGATGGCAGACCTCTGCAGCATTCGCTCATTACTAACGAGACGGTTCCTCTCTCCATGTACATTGGGGCTCTCCATCAGAAGAGGATCAAGTTGATCTCCTCTCCTCATTTTCCTGTAGTGATTGGGCTATCCCTGGTTACAGAAACCTAATCCTTCCCTTGACTGGTGGCAGTCTGAGGTGTTAGTCTGGTCACCTGCTTGCCAAAAGCAGTGTCTTTGCAAAGTCATCAAGCTCCTTTGTACTGATGCTACAAGGACTATGTTGATGTTTTTAACAAAATTTGGGGTAGTTCCCTACCTCCGCATAAGCCCTATTATTGTGCCATGGAACTCCAGCCAGGTGCTACTCCTCCTCGTGGACGAGTCTACCCGTTGTCAGTTGCCGAGAATAAGGCCATGAAGGATTATGTCTCCGATGGCCTGGCTAGGGGATTTATACGTAGATCCTATTCCCCCGCTGGTGCCGTTTTTTTCTTTGTTAAGAAGAAAGTGGGCGAATTTAGGCCTTGTATAGGATACAGAGGTCTAAAAAATGCATATCCTATACCACTGATCACTGGGCTTTTTGATTGGTTAAAAGGGACCATGTTTTTGGTACCTACAATTTGGTACGCATTAAGCAAGGACACAAATGGAAGACAGCATTTAATACCAGAAGTGGGCATTATGAGTATCTGGTTATGCCCTTTGGATTATGCTCCAGCACCTATATTGCCCACATAGGACTCCTCCCATCACTCAGATTGCACACAGTGATGGGATTTGCCCAGATTGCATCCACAGAATTTACCCAGTACTCGGATTCCACCCGCACAGATTGCATCCATATAACCCTGCACCCAGATTCCACCCACAGCAGCCACCTTTGAGTCTCATGTCTCCTCTCAGTCAGGGCTACTCTTACTTTGGCTCAGGGGCTCCCTTTATTCATTCTGTACCATTTAGGCCTAAAACAGTAACAGTAATGGATAGTCTTTTAGAATAACACATAAATAACATACAACCCTTACAAACAAAGACTTTCAAAACACAAACACACTCCTTCTCTCCTTTTTCATTCCTTCCCTTTATTTCTCCAATTTCTTTCTCTCTCCTTTTTTTTCTTTGTCTCTCCCCTTCTCTTTGATCCTCCCCTTCCTCAGTATCACACCTCTTTCTCTTTTCTTACACTTTCTATTTATCTTTCCTGTTTCCCCTGTCTCCTTATCTCTATTGTTTCACTTTATCTCGTATTTTCTCCCTACCTTTCTCTTTTTTTCTCTTGTTGATGGTTTTAATTCTCTCACTTAATTATTCATTATGAAGGACCAACACTAACAGGGTTCACCAGATAGAAGTCCTGGCCCTGTGTAACACATAATTTATTCAATGAGGAGAAATCTTGAGAATTGAACTATGGTTTATACAAGAACAGCCAAGCACTTCCTGGGACAGATGCTTATTATGGATAGGTTTTCATAAAAGTGAAGTCAAAAAGCTGGAACTACAACTCTCATGCAACTCTCCCTCTAGTGAATACACATTTTGAGGGTTTTTTTTAATCAACCAAATATATTAGAATATTATTGCAACAATCAGATTTAAAATTCTAGATTTAAAATACATTTTTCATGAGTCTCCAAAATCTGTTCCAAGTGTAAATATGCAACAGTAGCCTTTTATTTGGACTTCTTCTCTCTGTATCGTGTCTTGAAATGTCACATACAAATTTTGACATAGCCTTTTTCAACATGTGTTTTAGCAACAGACTAATACTGTCTTTGTGGTGTCTAACTACAGAAGGAGCACAGAGGGATGAAGAGCTTTAGAACACGAACATTTATCAATAAAATAATTGATTTTGTTAATTGATAGCTTCATAAGCTTCCTGTGGGGAACCACACAGCCAAACCTTGCTAACAATCTTTTACGCAGCCTGAGAGAGCTAACAAGGATTGCTGAACACAGGGGGTTGGCGAGAGGAAAGATCAAAGTGAGTGCTAATTGGCTTGAAGACCCCTGAATTGTTTGAGGCAAGTTTTAACCGTATAAAGAATGTATTATATGAATTTACAGGTACTTTCATTCAAAGCTGTCAAAATGTGTATTTTTTCAGGTAGTTAAAGTGTGTCTAATGGCTGTGGTGATGAACCTCATTGAGCTGAATTGTGCAGAGAACTGTGAATTGCCCAACATTCTGTCACAATATTCAAAATGTAAAATCAATGTTGCTTTCATTAAATGTATCTGTCTGTGGTTGTATTCCCTCCTTTTTATTTTTCTGACTGAAAGATCACATGGACTGCCTGTATTACTGGGTGGCACCATGTTGGGTCAGAGAATGCATAGAAAAGAGAGGAAGTAATGCAACACTATTTTGAAAAATATCATATTCAACATATGGACTGTTGAGTTCCATCAATCCCACCTGTATCTATAATTAGGCACCAAGCGATCATTTAGAAAAAACCTAGCAAAATGGTTGATTTACATTGGGATGAGTCAGTTTGCAAAAAAGTAGGAATATCATGGTGATGATGTGAAGTCTTTTTCTGAAATAATCCCTCTGTTTTAACAATTTAATCAACCCCTTTTTGTCAATATCTTACTACATAATAGGAGGGTATTCATAAATACAATCCTGGAGATCTAATAGGAGTATTGCAGAGCAGGGGCGTACCTAGAGTATTTGGCACCTGGGGCGGATCCTGTATGTGGCACCCCCACACACACACACACTTTAAAACTGCATAACTTCTATTGTTATATACTGGCGCAGACACTGAAGGTGGTACAGCATTACTGTTATTATATACTGAGGCAACATTGACGGTGGTACAGCATAACACCTATCACAATATACTAAGGCAGACATTGACGGCTGTACAGCATAAC